>QRFJ01003221.1:0-48450 GCA_006176705.1 Cocos nucifera
GAAACATCTTTCAATAGATCATAACTTTTCTGATTCAGAAAACTAGAATGATCGATCATTCAAATCATTCTAATTGCTCCCAAAATCCACCAGTGACACCTAGCAGTATATGGTAGCAACCCATCAGAACTACAAATGAACCTCTCGGTGCAGTTACCTATGTGATTAAGTTCTTCTATCTTAATCCTCGATCAGATTAGGGTTAAGGTGGACTCGTCAAACCCTAATTTCTGTCATTTGATTTAATCATTCGATTCAAATTCGATGTGAAAATCGTAATAGAAACTCTTTCTATTATTTCACTCTGCCATGGCCATAAGCTTAAGAACTTGATTCTCATGATCATCATGGGGCTGCTCCTCATCCACCGAGATAGATAGATTCCCTCTTAGTGCAATCCAATTCCTACAATGAACATGCTATAGCCAACATATACCTCAGGGTTCTGAATAGCTAGGAGATCGAGTCATAGTATAGTTAAACTATAACACCCTCAAGGTGAACTGTCGATGCACCTTAGGTCAAAAAATCAGACACACGACTACAGCGTCAAGTCAATCATTGATGAGAAGGTAGACTTCCTTATGACTACTCGAGGTAGTCACGCTCAGTGCCCTCATTCTCTAATGAGTACCTATACTCTCGCTCTGGTGTCTCTACATGTAGACTCAAGACTTATCTCCTATAAAGAAGCGATTGTACACTAATCTTCCGGATCAATCACCATCCTCATGATATCCTATGGTCAGGAGAATTTTATAGTTAATAATGAAAATTCATGTCTTAAATTTTCAACTCTTGAAAATATGAATTATCATTACCATTAACTCAAGGATTATATCACAGACACTAAATAAACATTTATGATAGAAAATAATCTATTTTATTATTTATAGTTATAATTATAATTTTGCCCCTAGAAGTGTATTACAAGTGTCAGCCAATTCTGGCTTCTAGGGCACATATCTAACAAACTTCTACTTTACTTAAAGCCAATTGACTACAAATCTAAGTCCCATCTTCTCAAGGTGGGCTTCGATCTTCTGCTGGCCCAATGGTTTTGTAAGTGGGTCTGCCGCAGTATCTATGGAATCGACTCTCTTGACCTTGATGTAATCCTACTCAACGTAATCACGAATGAGATGGTATCGCCGCTCAATGTGCTTGGATTTTTTATGAGACCTCGGCTCCTTAGCAAGGGCTATGACGCCATTGTTATCATGATATAGAGGAATGGCATCTGATGGCATCACTCTAATTTTTGCGACAAACTTCTTATACCAGAATGCCTCTTTCGTAGCTTCTAACACAGCGATGTATTCTGCTTCCATCGTGGAATCTACTATCACTGTCTGCTCGAAACTTTTTCAACTAACAACTCCACCATTACATATAAATAGACTCTCAGATGTCGACTTTCGATCATCTATATCGGACATAAAATATGAGTTCGTAAATCCCTGAACTTGGAGTTCTCCATTACTAAAGACCAACAACATATCCTTAGTTCTTCTCAAGTACTTAAGGATACATTTCACAAAAGTTCAGTGTTCTACACCTGGATTCGACTGATATCTGCTCGTGATACTCATAGCATGGGCCATATCAGGTCGTATACATAACATGGCATACATGAGGCTTCCTATTGCTGAAGCATAAGGGATCTTGCTCATACATTCTATTTCCTCATATGTGTGCTAGGGCACATCTTCTTGGAAAGATAAATGCCATATCTAAAGGGTACAAACCCCTCTTAGAGTTTTCCATGCTAAACCACTTTAGCACTTCCTCTATATACATCTTCTGTGAAAGTCTTAGCATCCTATTCGGTCTATCTCTATAGACCTTAATTCCTAGAATAAAGGATGCTTCTCCTAGGTCTTTCATGGAAAATTCTTTGGATAACCACATTTTAACTATGGTCAACATGGGAATATCTTTTCCAATAAGGAGGATTCATCCACGTACAATATGAGGAAGATAACAGTGCTCCCACTGACCTTTTTGAAGATACATGGTTCCTCCTCATTCTTGATGAAATCAAATAATTTGATCACATCATTGAAATGAGTATTCCAGCTCCGAGATGCTTGCTTAAGTCCATATATGGATCTTTGCAGCTTGCATACCTTGTGATCAGCATCACTGGATGTGAAACCTAGCGGTTGTTCCATATAGATATCTTCCTCAAAGTATCCATTTAAGAACGTCATTTTCATATCCATTTGTCATATTTCATAACCGAAATAGGCTACAACAGCAAGCAATGTGTGGATGGATTTTAACATAGCTACTAGCGAAAAGATATCCTGATAGTCAATGCCATCGTGCTGACTATAACCTTTTGCCACTAATCTAGCTTTGAATGTCTCCACATTCCCATCTGCACCAATCTTTCTCTTGTAGATCCATTTACACCCCATAGATACTATACCTTTTGGTGGATCTACCAAGATTCAGACTTGGTTTTAGTGCATTGAGTCAATTTCTGGCTTCATTGCCTCTAACTCTTTCTTAGAGTCAATATCTGATATCGCCTCGTCATAGGTTTTGGAATCATCACCATGAACCCCATTACCTACAAAAAATATTTTCTCTACTTTCTCTGAAATGTACCTAAGTATCTCTCAAGGGAATGGAAAATTCTTTCCAATCTATGAGGTGGAGGAGGTAGTAATTGTATTGGCTTAACCTGATTTGGTTCCATTTGGTCCTTAGCTCGTTGCTCTTGTGAGACTTTCTCATCGAGCTTGATCTACTTTTCAATGCCGATCTTGAATAAGCTATTTTTAAAGAAAGATGGCATGTCAACTTACAACTACATTGTAATCTTTTGGAATGTAGAAATAACATCCTAATGACTCTTTACGATATCCTATAAATCGAGCTCTAAAGGATCTAAAGTCTAACTTGTCCGCTTGTTGTCTTTTGACATGAGCCGGACAACCCCAAATTCTGAGATGACTCAGACTTGGTTTCTTACCATGCCAGATCTCATATGATGTGGTAGGAATGGTTTTACAAGGAACCCTATTCAGTAAGTATATTGCAGTTAATAAATAGTATCCCCAAAGAAAATTAGGAAGATCTATGAAGATCATCATGGATCGGACCATATCTAATAGGATCCCGTTCCTCCGTTCTGAAACCCCATTGAGTTGAGGTACTCCAGGTAAAGTCCATTGAGAGACTATGCCATTATCCTTGAGATAGTCCAAGAATTTTTAACTAAGGTATTCACCTCCTCGATCTGATCGAAGAATCTTAATGGGTTTTTTAGTTTGCTTTTCTACTTCATGTCTGAATTTCTTGAACTTTTCAAAAGCTTCAGACTTGTATCTCATAAGATACACATATCCATACCTAGATAAATCATCGGTAAAGGTTATGAAGTAGACAAAATTGCCTCTAGTCAGCACATCAAATGGACCGCACACATCAGTATGTACTAAGGCATAAAGATCCATGGCCCTTTTCCCATGTCCTACAAAAGGAAGTTTAGTCATTTTGCCATAAAGATAAGATTCATAAATTAGATATGACTCGAAAGTCAACAAACTCAATAGTCCAATTTTCTCCAATTTGTTAACCCTATCTTCTGCTATATGACCTAGTCTTAGGTGCCATAGATACCTATCATTTGGACTATCCCTAGGTCGTTTCATGGCATTCACATTTTGCTCGATATTAAAAATAGATACATCAATATGTAACTAGTAAAGACCGTTAATAAGAAAACCACTTGCAATTTTATTTCTTTCATAAAGAATGTTACAATGGTCCTTAAGAAAACTAATTACATAGCCTTCTAGTGCTAGGCATGAAATAGAAATCAAATTCCTGCTTGCTGCAGGCATATAATAACAATCTTTTAATACTAAGTCTAAACCAGATGGTAGTCTAAGAAGGTATATTCCCATAGCCATGGTAGCAACTCTTGCTCCATTTTTGATGCACAGAATCATCTCACCATCCCTCAACCTCCTGCTATCCTCAAGACCCTACATAGAAATGCACAAATGAGCATTAGAACCAAAGTCAAGCACCCAACTGGATGCAGAAGAAACCATAAGGTTAGACTCAATAATGAGCACACCTCCAGAAGGACCTGTCTCCTTCTTATTCTTCAGGGAAGCCAAGTAAGTAGGGTAGTTTTGCTTTTAGTGGCCATCATTGTTGCAATGGAAATACTTTTCTTTGTCAGTGGCCATCTTCTTCAGCTCTGCCTTTTTCTTTTTTCCTCCTTCCACCTTCTACTTTTTCACAAACTTCTTCTTCTTTCCAAAAGACTTTCTCTTGAAAGAAGTCCATTCCATAGCAAGCATCGAGCCTTTAGAACCTTTCATAGAAAGCTCAGCAGTATCCAGTAAGTTCATAAGTTCGGCTAGAAAATTTTGAAGTTTATGTATATGGTAGTTCATAATGAACTACCATATGCATCAGTCAAGGATTGCAGAATTATATCATTCAACAGATCTTGGTCCAACTTTACTTCGAGCTTCTCAAGCTCTTCTAAGTCCTTGATCATCATCAGATAATGATCTTGGACTGACTGCCCATCACGTATTTTAGCCTTGAATAGTCATTTAGTGACTTGATACTTGGCTGCGTGACTCTGTTCACCAAACATCTCTTGTAGGTGAGCCAACATTTGGCGGGCAGTTCTGATATCTTCATATTGGCGCTGAAGCTCATCAGACATCGAGCCCAACATATAGTATCTAGCCTTGTTATCTTCGTCCATCCACTTTTCAAGAGACACTCTCTATTCAGTGGATGGACGAGCTGGTAACGTTGGAGAGTCCTAGTCCAATACATGAGTTAACTTTTTAGAACCTAAAATAATTTTGAAGTTTCAGAGCCAATCCTTATAATTGGGTTCGGTCAGTCTATGAGTATCCAGGATACGTGCTAGTGGGTTGGACACAGACATTTTTCTATAGAGAGTCAAAGTTTTCGGTTAGATATTGTAATTAAGACTTAATCAATTTATTTAAAGATTTTATTTTAAAATAAATTAGTTCTCACTATTTTCTCGGATCCCTACACTCCCTTTATAGAGATGCAAAAATCTACATGATTAATGATTTCTAATGGATGGTGCGGTCCCACCAACTGACTCATCACCTCACCTAACAGTTATTGATGATGGGTTAGCCAATGAGTAAACAACTCTTGTTTAATGATTCTCTAATCATGGTGCACCCAAACTTGGTCTCTAATTCATGAATCTCACCATGTCCAAAATATTGATCCACTTCTTAGTTAAGTCCAACCCAACATTTGCACAGATAGGATTTCTAATTGAATCTCTCACCATATCCAAAATATTAATCTCAATCCATCCTCCAGTCCGTAGCATCTAATGCCTAATAGATATGGTTCCATCTTTCTGATGCAAATGAATCACTGTAATCAGTCGAGAACAATCAACCTTGGAAAGGGCCCGCACATCTACAATGGAGGAAGATCTTAGACTTAATCTTTTCTTAGGGAGATTTGATTTTGGTCTTATTAAACTAAACTTGACATAGTCATAACTATTATGACTAACCTAGTGGCATGGGTTAGTTTGGATTATTGACCACCTCAAATCAAGACTGAGGCAACAAATATGGCTAGGTAAGTGAGATCGGTGGAAGGGATATGCCATTAACTCGACAAGAATGCATTCGAGTCGAGTAGCTCCCAATTAAAAATCAATCGGTCATATCTGCCAGACTTACCTTAGACACCAAATTGTTGAGCCAGAACCAATTGGGTTAGCCTACAATCCAGACTTTCACCACTGAGCCTAATTAGGCCATAGCTTGATCAATCACCCATATGACTCAATCTTGACCTAGACTTAATCCTATTAGCCTGATCAATTTAAGATCCCATCTAACCATCTCTTGATTCGATTTAATCAACTGCTTAGACCTAATTGAGCTACCCAAATCCAAACCCAATTTTATGAATATATCTTAGATCTAAAATTCTCAATTTTAGACCTAACATATATTTCATAATCTTAATTCTTAATTAAGTTTAGGGTTCATAAGTAAAACATGTAAATAAAATTCTAGGATTTCAGGATCTAGGGTTTTGTAGAAAGTAAGTTCTTGATTTCTGATTAAGGACGAATGCACAGCACCCCTACACATCATAAGAACACCCCATCGAATGGAAGGATGGGATATTTAAATCCTACTTTATTCTTATGATCGAACGGCTAAGGAGATTGCCTTAATCAGAAATATAAATCTACAAAATTAGTTAGATCTACATCATATATCTCATATATAAAAATTGATCTAACTTTATACATGTTTTGCATACATCTCATGTATCATATCATGCATGTTTTCAAATCTAAATTATGTCATAATTAATCTAAAAAATTAAATTCAAATTGATCATATCAAAATAAATTCTAATCTAGATAATTATATAGAACTATTCTACAACTAGTCTAAACATGCATTCATCATATCTCATATGAACTAAAAATTAAATAATTTTTTTACTATTTTTTAAATCTTATTATAATATTTATAATATTAAAAAATTATAAATAAATATATATAAAATTATAACTTAATCAAATTAAATTATGAACATGCAAGACTATGTATAGAACTATTCTATTTTACAACTAGTCATGCATCTTATAAAACTTAGATCTAAATTATTTAATTTTAATTTTTTTAATTTTAGATATAATCATATCTCATGTGACATCTGAAATCACCTAATTATTATATCTAAATTAAAATAAAATTAAATCTAAATAATTTATTAGAATCTAGCTCTGATATCAGTTGAAGGAGAAATCTTGATTTTTCGATTCAAGTTCGTTCAGATCTGATTGGATCAAGAGAGATATTTCAAAAATTTTTCTTTTAAATCTAAATCAGATCTGAGATATTTTAGGTCTGATTTTATAGATTCAATAAATAAAAATAAAAGATAAATTAAATCTAATTTAATTTTGTATCTTGATATTGAATAATCGGATTACCCTGTGATGATACTACTGATTGCCTGAAGTTCTAGATCTAGCCACGCAAGTGCCTTACCTTTATTGGTATCCACTTGGACTAGATCTGAAGATCTTCTCCTTCTTTATCACCTCTCTACATATTAGATTTGGATCTAATTTGGAGGATCTTCAAAACTTCATTTGAAGATCTGAAATCATCTCTTGCAACAATGCTGCCTTCTTCCTTTCTCATCACCTTTCTCTTGCCTGGATCGCACCAAACTAGAGCCCAAATCTTCTTGGACATGGAGAGGAGAGAAAGGACTAGAAGATGGCATGGAGGAGGGAGAGGGGCAGTCTTGGGGCATGGGCTAAGGGAGAACTTCTTAAAAAGCTAGGCGTAGATAGGGTATATATAGATCCTACTGCGCCATGCAGTGCCACATCATCCCAGCCAATCACATTGCTTCCTGCAATCAGACTAAATCCGATTGATGAAATGATATCATCTGATCCAATTAGATAAGAGCCCCCTCAAATCATCCTTAGGTGGCACCAAGACTGATCAAAGCTGAGTCTTAGGCACCTACCTAAGTTGATTCCAAGAAGCAACCTGGAGTCCCATCTGTATGGGACTCCAGGCATCCCTATCCATGGGTGCATGCCTCCCTAGGTGTGCATACCCTCCTTTCCAATTTCTAGCAAGGGGACAAGCCCCTATCTACTCTCCTATATGTGCATGACACATGGGCAGATGTCTAAGTGTTAAAGATCAACGTTTGACCAAAGTTAAAAGACAAGAATTAGCAAATGATGGAAAATGGCAGGTGTTATCTTAAATTTATCTCATAAATTAAGACAATCCTTTTTTGATCTGAATAAGCTTCAATCATACCAAGTAAAGGTACCTGAGTGAGCACAAACATATTTGGCTCAGTCGAGATAATTTTTAATGATAATTGAAGGAGAATGTTAGGCTCAATCGTGTGCTAGCACGATTTTCTTTAACCTAATTGAATCTTATTCAAATCAATTGAACTGGGTTAGTCTAATTGATGATATCTAGATCCAAACTCTTGTTTGTGTGATTTAGTTAGGTTCAGTTCTGTATGGTAATGGGATATGTCGTGATCTCTGTCATCGACATCATCAAAACATCTTTCGATAGATCAAAACTTTTTTGATTCAGACAACTAGAATGATCAATCATCCAAATCATTCTAATTGCTCTCAAAATCCATTAGTGACACCTAGAAGTATATAGTGGCAACCCATCAGAACTAAAAATGAATCTCTCGGTGTAGCTACCTTTGTGATTAAGTTCTTTGATCTTGATCCTCGATCAGATTAGGGTTAAGGTAGACTCGTCAAACCCTAATTTCTGTCATATGATTTAATCATTCAATTCAAGTCTGATGTGAAATATTAATAGAAACTCTTTCTATTATTTCACTCTGCCATGGCCATGGGCTTAAAGACTTGATTCTCATGATCATCATAGGGCTGCTCCTCATCCACCGAGGTAGATAGATTTCCTCTTGGTGCAATCCAAATTTCTATAATAAACATGCTATAGCCAACATACACCTCAGAATTTCGAATGGCTAGGAGATCGAGTCATGGTATAGTCAAACTATAACACCCTCAAGGTGAACTGTCGATGCACCTCAGGTCAAAGAACCAAACACATGACTGCAACTTCGAGTCAGTCATCGATGAGAAGGTAGACTTCCTTATGACTGCTCGAGGTGGTCATGCTCAGTGTCCTCATTCTCTAACGAGTATCTATATTCTCGCTTCGGTGTCTCTACACCATAGACTCAAGACTCATCTACTATAAAGAAGTGATTATACACTAATCTTTTGGATCAATCACCATTCTCATGATGATCCTACGATCAGGAGCATTTTATGAGTTAATAATGAAAACTCATGTCTTAAATTTTCAACTCTTGAAAATATGAATTATCATTACCATTAACTCAAGAGATGTATCATAGACACTAAATACACATTTATAATAGAAAATAATCCATTTTATTATTTATAGTCAAAATTATAATTTTGCCTCTAGAAGTGTATTACAAGTGTCAACCAATTCTGGCTTCTAGGGCACACATATCTAACATCTACACCATAGACTCAAAACTTATCTATCCAAAAGAAGCAATCATACACCAACCTTTTAGATCAATCACCATCCTCATGATGATCCTACGGTCGAAAGCATTTTATGACTTAGTAATGAATATTCATGTCTTAAATTTTTAACTCTTAAAAA
The DNA here is from genome assembly GCA_006176705.1 of Cocos nucifera. Classification (NCBI taxonomy): domain Eukaryota; kingdom Viridiplantae; phylum Streptophyta; class Magnoliopsida; order Arecales; family Arecaceae; genus Cocos; species Cocos nucifera. Next base: position 9,246 of record QRFJ01003221.1, read on the forward strand.
TATGAACTATCATTACCATTAACTCAAGGGATGTATCATAGATACTTTCAAATACACACTATAAAAGAAAATAATCTATTTTATTATTTATAGTTAAAATTATAATTTTATCCTTAGAAGCATATTACAAGTGTCAACCAATCTAGCTTCTAGGGCACACATATCTAACACCATATTCACATAGATTCTGAATGTTGCGATTGCAACTATTCAACCTATCTAGACTTTGGGTACCATTGCTAGATGGTCACTTCAATTAGTAAAAAAAGTAGTTCCTATGCTACCGACTTAGGTTTGAGCTTATAGAGTCTCATGCATTAGAGATTTCTACCTTATCAGATGGCTGGTGAAGAGTCCCATCAGACTGGGACTCTGGGGTCAAGCATCCCACTCAATTGGGACTCTTCGATCGAGAGTCTTGCTGGGCTGGGATTCTAAGTCTTACCTATCTAGGACTCTACGATCGAGAGTCTTACTGATCTAAGACTCTATGTGTAGGATTTAATGTGGTTTTCTAAGTGTTGGGAGGCTATAGAAGGAGCCAGGGTGTTGGCTCCAGGAGACTAGGACTAGTGTAGTCCTAGGCAAGGATAGGAGTTGTCCTAGGTGAAGGCAGCATGTAGCCCTACATGGGCTCAAGGTTCAGGTGTGAGGACCTTGAGGGAGCTTGGTAGGTGCTCTAAAAACCTAGGACATAAGGTGGAGCAAAGGATCGAAATCAAGAAAAAAAATCAGCCAAAATAAGGAGCTGACACATAGGCGAGCTAGCTCAGATACGCAGTCGAGCCAGCTCGGGCTGAGACTGAGCCAACTTTGGGTGCAGTCGAGCTAGCTATCTCAAGTAAACAGAAAGTAGGGTTCGAGCAAGACGTAGTCGAGCTAGCTTGGCTCCTGACAGAGCCGACTCGAAGGTGGCAAATAGAATTGGATGGGGTTTTCTATTTGGGTCTAGGATAGGCGTTTATCCTAGGATCTTAAGGCCTGGACTAATAAGATCTTAAGGAAGCTAACTCATGTTTGGGTCGACTTTAGATTCATGGGATAAGAGCATGTGAGACATATGTACATGGGCTCGGTGAGTGCTTTTATGTATTGGATTAGCCTAAGAGAGTTTTTCAGTTGGGATTTGGATTTATTAGGAATCTTGTACTATAGCAAAAATCCTAGGGTATATAAACCCAGGTATTATATCTTTATAATAGAGTGGAATATAATTAAGCTTTTCTCCTTAAAAACTCTCTACTCTTCTCTCTCTGATTTCAACTTTAAGTCCTAGGTGCCGGCCATCTACTTTGTTCTTCTTCTCTCCAACAATTGGTATCAGAGAGGTACCAAGATCCAATAAGTGGTATCAGAGCCTGGTTGAGCATAGAGGAGGATGAAGATTAGATTTCAGCAGAGATCAGCTGTGATGTTCAGATCTAAAGGCTTTCTCTAGTCTTCATAAGGAAGAAAGAGATCATAGGGCTACTGTCCACCATCCTTAGTCAAGATATTTTTTCAGATCCATCTGTTTGCTATTTTTGATTCATACGATCATGAAGAACATCGAGTTGAAGGTAGGATTTGAGAAGTTTGATGGAAAAAAAAGTTTCATGATATGGAAGGTTAGGATGGAGGATTTGCTAGTTCAGATGAGACTGGATTCAGCCTTGAAAGATAGGCTGAAGAAGTTGACAGACAAGGAGTGGGTGTCCTTAGAGAAAAGGGCATGTGCCATGATTAGGGCTTGTCTAGTAGATAAGGTGCTGTATGGTATGTTAGAGGAGAAGATCTCCAAGGGTTTATGGTCGAGGTTACATCAGTTATACATAGGAAAGAACATGTGTAACAAGTTAATGCTAAAAAAGCAACTGTATAGCCTTCGGATGCAAGAGGGTGAGGATATTGTAGGGCATATTTAGCAGTTCGACTGGATGAGCATGGATTTGCTCAATAATAGGATGGATCTCAAAGAAGAGGATAAAAGTTTATTGCTACTATGTTCACTATCTGGGAGCTTCGATCCATTGGTAACTACACTACTGCATGGAAAGGAGACACTGGTGTATGAGGAGATCATATCAGTGCTAAGGTCCATGAGCAGAGAGAATGGATGATGAAGAGAGAGGTCTTCCTGGAGGGTCTCATGGTTTCAAAGAGGCCCAAGCAAGGGAAGAAGAAGGGGCAGCAAGGGATCCAAAAGATGTTTCAAGTGTGGTGAAGTAAGACACTTTAAGTGAGAATGTCCGCTTTCGAAGAAGTGCAAGGGAGGTGAAAACTCAAATTCCATCGGTTCAATTGCTGCAAGTGAAGAGTCAAATGAGCTCTCGATGGTCTTAAAAGAGCCTGCAGGGTGTGGTGTATCTCAGATGGTTTCGAACAGGTCTACATAGTATGGAGGATCCAAAGGGGTAGCGATAGTGTCCGAGGTGCAGCGACAGAATCAGTAGTGTAGCGTTGAGTGTTTGTCCTCGGAAGACACGATTACAGAGTTGGCTTCTACAATATCAAGAAAACTTTGGTTTCAGGTGGAGCACCGGATAGAGATGGCTTCATAGATGGAGAGAGATGTGATACGAGTTCAGAATGGAGGAGTACAGGTGGATCAATATCCTAGCACCAACGTTAGAGATGCACAATTCTAGGTGGAGCAGCACGTGCGGGAGGACAGATGAAGTTCTAAGGAGATCGTGTCAGGGTATGCAGCAAGCACCAACATAGGATTGCTACAAATTTTCTAGAAAAGTCCAAGACAGTTGATGCAGCTGCCAAGCAGAAGGGTGTTTACAACTCTAACGGTGGTGCATAGAAGCAAGCCAAGGACTTCAGCAGTGGAGGTGGTCATCCCAAAGGCCTCAAAAGGAGCTCAGTAGTTGAATAAGAATGGTGGTGGCAAGGTATGCACAAGTAGCTATTAGGACATCCATCAATAACGGGTTCGTACAAGAAAACATTGCTAGGTGTGCCAAGGCTTGGGTGCACCAAGGTGGAGATTGTAGGATTTGATGTGGTGCTCCCAAGCCTTGAGAGGCCATAGGAGGAGCCAAGGTGTTGGCTCTGGGAGACTAGGACCAGTGTAGTCCTAGGACTAGGATAGAAGTTATCCTAGGTGAAGGCAGCGTGTAGCCCTACATGGGTTCGAGGTTTAGGTGTGAGGATCTTGAGGAGACTTGGTAGGTACTCCAAAAACCAAGGACATAGATGGAGCAAAGGATTGAAATCAAGAAAAAAAATCAGCCATGACAAGGGGCTAACACACAGGCGAGCTAGCTCAGATATGCAGTTAGCCGACTTGAATTGAGACTGAGCCGACTTGGGGTGCAGTCAAGTTGGCTGTCTTAGGCAGATAGAAGATAGGGTTTGGGCAAGACGCAGTCGAGCCAGCTCGACTCCTGATAGAGCCGGCTCGATGGTGGCGAATAAAATCGGATGGGGTTTTCTGTTTGGATCAAGGATAGGTTTTATCTTAGGATCTTAAGGCCTAGACCAATAAGATCTTATGGGGGCTTACTCATGTATGGGTCAGGTTCAGATCCAGGAGATGAGAGCATGTGAGACACATGTACATTAGCTCGATGAGTGCTTTCATGTATTGAGTTAGCCTAGGAGAGTTTTTCAGTTGGGATTTGGGTTATTAGAGTTCATGTGGTATAGCAAAAATCTTAGGATATATAAATTCAGGTATTGTATCTTTATAATAGAGTGGAATATAACTGAACTTTTCTCTCCAAAAACTCTCTCTATCTTCTTGAGAAAATGACTAACTTATCTTTTACTGAAAAAGATGAAAGAGCTAATAAGCTTCTAGGACTAGTACATACTAATGTATGTGGACCTATGAGCATAAGTGCTACAGATGTATAGTTCTACTTCATTATCCTTATAGGTGACCTATCTAGGTATAGAAATATTTACTTGATGAAACACAAGTCAGATTCATTTGAAATGTTCAAATGATTCTGTAATGAGGTAGAAAAATAAACTGAGAAGAGTATTAAAACTCTTCGATCTGACCAAGGAGATGAATAACTTTCTAGGGAGTTTCTCACATATCTAGGAGAAAATGAGATTCTCTCCCAATGGACTCCTCCAAGGATACCATAGCATAATGGTGTGTCTGAAAGAAGGAATCAGACTCCGTTAGACATAATCCGATCCATGATGGATTTTGTCAACCTATCGATCTTCTTTTCGAAATATGCACTCGAATCAACTTGATATCTTTTAAATAGAATTTCAAAGATCTGATTCTAAAAAATGGCTTGAAGCCATTAAATTCAAAATGGAGTCAATGAAAGTCAATGATATATGGACATTAATTGACCCACCTGAAGGGGTTAAACTCAATGAATGTAAATACGTCTTCAAGCAGAAGAGGGGCGCAGACGAAAAGGTGGAGACCTATAAAGCCCATCTGGTTATCAAGGGGTATCGTCAATGTTATGGTATAGACTATGAAAAGATGTTTTCTCTTGTGGTAATGCTCAAATCCATTGAGATTTGCCAATCTGAACTATGAAATCTGGCAGATGGATGTAAAGATAGTTTTTCTAAATGGAGAGCTAGACAAAGAAGTGTATATGATACAACCTGAAGGATTCATATCCACATATAAGTCCAAGGTATGAAAGCTTCAGAGATTCATTTATGGATTGAAGCAAGCATCTCGGAGTTGGAACATGCATTTTGATAAGATGATCAAAATATATATCTTCATTAAGAAGGGAGAAGAGCCTTGCATATATAAGTAGGCCAATGGTTCAATCGTGGTATTCCTTATGTTGTACGTGGATGACATTCTTTTAATCGAAAATAACGTTCCTACATTACAGGAAATAAAAGTATGGTTGTCATCTCAATTTTCCATGAAGGACTTGGGAGAAGCATTCTACATCTTAGGGATGAAGATCTATAGGGATAGATTTAAGAGGATGCTTGGATTATCCTAGTCCACGTGATGGTTTCCAGTGCAAGGTTTCTAGCCCTACTTTCAAAACTTTTTCAAAAATTTATTAAATATAGCAAAAAATATAATTAATTTAATTAATTATAAGATACTGATCATATCAAAAAATCCTATACTTAGGATCTAAATATGATATACATGCTTTGAATTTAAAAAACTAAATCAATAGCAATAAACATTTTACTACTGTAGCTACGTGTTCCGAACATGATACCTGTGTGGATAGCTGATCTCCATAATTTGATCATCATTGGGGAGGTACACTCATCTCGTTGCAGCCACATAGTGTGTCTGACCTCCGTGGATTGAAAATACGAAGCTCCTAAACCCGATCGGCTTCTTCTAAGTGCTAGCTCAACGTCGGATCTCTTCGATGGCTAATGTCGACCAAACTACTTCAATCCTTGTCTATGGACTCTTTGGATACTTTAGATTGTTAGTAGATATGATAGAGAGGTAGAGAAGGTTCTTCCTAAAATTTGGTGGGCTCACGACACTCGTAGCTCATACAAACCCTTCCCGAACCCTAGGTCGAAACCCTAGGGCAGCACTCGAAAACCCTGCGCCTCTAAGCTTTTCTAGACTTTTTCTCTCAAGATTTTTTTATTTCTTTCTCATGCACAAAAGGTGATTTAGTTTGATAAGGACTCTTTTCTAATGTGTGCATGCCCCACTCTTCAGCCTCTTTTAAATCAATGACAAAAACCATCATAAGTGTGGAATATGCATAGGATGGATAAGATAGGTTGGTTTAGCATTTGAATTCAAATCCCATCTAAATTCAATTTGCAACTAACCTAGCCTTATCCATTAAGGGCATGGAAGGGGAGGGCATGAGCCTTGTTTGTGCATGGAAAACCTCAGGAGAAACTCTTTCTCATAGAAAATAATGGGCATAGAAACATGAGGGGGCATAGGGAAGAGATAAGGTTGTTGCCCATTCAAGTTTAAATCCTATTTGAATTTGAAAGACCAACAACCCATCTCTATCCATTTGAAATGTGGGAAAACCAGGCATCCACCCTTCTTAGCATGGAGAAAGTTTACAAGAAACCTTTTCTCATGGAAAAATATGGGTGCAGGACAAAGGGTGAGGTGGCTGGTAGACTAGTCAAACAAGTCAAAATGAAAACTTATCCAATTGAACCCATTCCAATCAAAATTGATTAGACCCAATTAGATCAAATTAAATCTAACAAATTTAGACTTAATTAATCTCAATTAAATTCTCATAAAATTAGAAATTGATTAAGCCCAATCCTTGATCAAATCAAGGATTAAACCTCCTCAATGATTAGGTCATCTTATAACCTAATTGGGTCAAACCCAATTGAATCCAATTCAATTGGACTTGAACCAAAAATAAATACTTGATCAAATTGAGTTAATTAGTGATCAAATCACTAATTAATCCTCTCATAAATATAAATTCTAAATTCGAAATGTGTCTGGATAATGGAGTTCCATCGATATGAAAGTCTTGATCGAAGAGTCCTAAACCAGTGGGACTTTTGATCCCGGTGTCCCAAACAAGTGGAACTCATGATCATAGTGTTGGATCCTTATACCTCTCTGATATCAATTATTGAAGAGAAGAAGAAAAAAATAGGTGGTTGGCACTTAGGGCTTAAAGTTGGAACCAGAGAGAGAAGAGAGGATTCACTAGTCGGAAGTGATTTAAAATCACTGACTTCAAGGATTTTCTCTTGAGTCAACTTGTTTATTTTGTTCTTATTAATATGACCTAGCCTACTGTACTAATGATAGATATCAGACACATTATCTATTCTAGGATGTTAGCCAGTGGAGTAGGCCATATTAATAGGTTGTGATAAAAAATAAATTCCATTGTTCAAATATCTAGTAAAGATAGTAACACCATTCAAAAATGATATTACAAAAACCTCTTTTTATTGAAATTTTATAATTTCATTTGGCCAAAAGGCATAAAGAAATGATATTCAGTAAAAAGCTAGGATAAAAGTGACAATTACTATGAACAATAGTATGAGACTCAAATACAAGCTTTATGATTTCTAATGCTAGAACTAGAACTAGTCTTCCATCTCCAACGTTCAGAAATCTCTCACTTTCTTTAAATCTCCTACTGACCTATAAATCCTACAACAAATTGCAAATATGATAAGGGCTTTCAGGATCTAATACCCGATCAGTAATATCATAAATTAAGAAATTGCAAGGAGTTATCATATAAGTACCTTGCCTAGCAATAGATTACCTCTTTCTCGACCTGTTCGAGTCCAGAAAGGCAATATACTAAGGATAGTTCCTCTTTCAGTGCTCCTGCTTCTTGTAATTAAAGCACTCCATCTAACTCTTATTGGGCTTGAATTTCTTGGTCTAGCCCTGCACTGTACTGATGTCCCAGCATGATCTTGCACCTTCTTGTTCTTCTTCTTCTTATTCTTCTTTCCTTTCTTAAAGGATTGACGACCAAAAGAAGACCTTCCCACCACATTCACTGACTCCTTGTAGAGCTGGTGATCCTTCTCAAAGTTCTAAAGTAACCCCAACAAACCATGGTAGTTGACTTCAGACATTATCATTCTAAAATAAGCAAGGAATAGAAGAAAAGACTTGGGCAAGGAGTTTAGTATAGCATCTTTCACAAGCTGCTCATGCAAGGAAAAGTCGAGCTTGCTTATATGCTCAATCATCTCGATCATATACAATACATGATCAGTGACTGATGCTCCATCCCTCATCTGAGCATTGAAGATGACATAACTAATCTTGTCCCTCTCAACATCATCGAGAGTGGCATAAGACTCATTCAACATTTGAAGCATGTCTTCTAGCTAAGCAGACTCGAACCTATGACTAAACTCATCGCTCAAAGCTGCCAGCATGATGCAATGAACCATGGTTCGATCATTGAGCCACTTCTGATAAGTGTCTCGAATCATCCCACGTGCATTTGGAGTAAGCTCCTAAGGTTGTTGGATCTATCAAAATGTACAGAATATATTCATGCTTCAGGAAAATCTTAAACTTTCTGTACCTGCTACCAAAGTTTGATCTCGTTAACTTATCATTATCCAACAATGATTGGAGCGATAGGGTAGTGGCCATTACTACACAAAGAAAAATCAAAAATCTAATTAGTATATAACTTATTAAATCTAAGGATTTGGACTTTAATCAAAAGGTTCTTCCACTATTTTATTTGAATTGATAGCCTCTACCTCCAATTCAAGAAATTATCCTAATTTTTTAGTGGGTACTAGAATCTACATAGACTACACACAAGCCCGACTTTGGTTGATCAACCGATATGCATCTATGGGTAGGTTCATAATCAATTGTTTCTCTAAACAACTTCTAATAATTTAATTTTGCCCCAAAAGCCTAATCGGTAGGCTTTAGCCTCTACTGAAAAAGGTCCGGTTAGGTCCAACCATTAACATAACCATATTTAGTCCATCTAATCAATGAATGATTAAGTCCAACTTTGGTTGGTCAACCTAATCATCATTTAGAGAGACAAGGTCAAGTTATCATATTATGAATGATAATTTCAATAGCCAATAAGCACTAGACCTTTGGACCTCCAATGATTATCGAGCTAGTGGATCCATTATCACTCAACTTAATAGGTGGCTATGATCTAGTTATCATCATAACAATTTCATTTTAAAGACCTAATAATTTTAGAAGATTTGGTTAAATCATTTAAAGAGAAGAGATAAGATTAACCAGGTAATCACGATCCTCCCACTTACTTTATCAAGTCAGATTAATGGAGACCAGAGATAAGCTGGTCTAGGGGTACCTAATCAATTACACTGATTTACTTAATTCACATGGGTCAACTCGAATTATCAAGTAATCTGATCAAAACAAAATTTTACCAAGATGGCCAGGTAAGTGAGATCGATGGGAGGGATATGACATTAACTCGTCAAAGACTAAATTAGTATGAGTAGCTCTCAATTAATGACCATCGGTCTAATCTGCCAGACTTATCTTAGATATCAACTAATTAATTAGTTTTAATTGGATTCACCAACAATTTAGGCTAGACCACTTAGCCAAGAATAAAGTCCACTTGGTTCTCATTAAAGATATGGACTTGATCAACGATGACTATTGTAGTTGATCCGGAGTATCCTTAATCTAATCTAAGATAACATTTGATTAGATTTAGTTAATTACTCTAATTAAGTCCATTCTTTAATCTAATCTTAGGTCTAACCCAATTAATAGACCTAATTCACACTAACCCATTAATCTATGTATTATGATTTTTGTCTTAGGATCTTTAATTCATAATTCTAGATCCTAATTAATAACTCTTAATTCTTAAATAAGTGTTGGGCTAATGGGTTAGGGTTTGGTATTTTAAAAATAATTTTTATATTTATAAAATATTTTTATAATTTAGTTCTATCCACTAAGCGTGTTGACTGATATCAGAAATGGATCGCTCATTTCATAAACATAATCCAATTGCATGTTTAATTCATAAACTATGTACATAACATAAATAAAATCATGAATCTATTTTAGATCTAATCTAAACTATTCATGATCATAAATTTTAGATTGAAATAATTTTAAATCTATTAAATTATAAATTTTTTTAAATTATATCTAACATATTTATGATTAATTTTTAGATCAGCACATACTAGGACAATCTTTTCACTGTAAGGGATAAACCTTATAGCATGACAACCTTATAAGATCAGTCCATATGATATAAATATTTATTTTAGATTTAAAACTAAGATTATAATTTAGATCTAATCAAAATAATCAATCTGAAATATACATATATACCATGTCAATCAGACCTAAGCTCTGATACCAATTGAAGAAAAAATCTAGGATTTCATGCATAGATTTCAAAACTTTTTGAATTTAGCAAAAGCGGAAGACATGGATTAATCATATAAATCTAATAATACATGTAAAAACTCCTAGATCTAGGACTCATAACATAATATTAGCATGTATTAAATCTAAAATTAAATAAATAACGTGAAGCATATTGATCATATCAATACCTAATCTAAATTTAATCTAGAACACTATAGAGATCAGATCTCCATACTTGATCATGGGTCGAGAACTCTGCTTGCTATTTTCATAGAAGAGGATGTCGCTTAGAGCAGCACAAGTTATCCAGCCTCTATAGGTTGTCCACACGAAGCTTCAAGTCTGATTAAAGATCCGGTGATTGAAAATCTGTGCAGCATGCTAGCACCTTACAGATTTCTTCTTAATGGTTGATCTGAAATCTTCTTCTCTAGATTTCTTGGACCTTCTAAAGAGTGAAGAAGCTGAGGAGGACTTAGGAGAGAAGATCTTCCTTTTGAATCTCTCAAAGATCTATGCAAGAAGGAGGAAGAAAATCCTAGAGAAAAATCCCTTCTCTCTTTCTTTTCTCTCACCAGGACACACCAGAATTGTGTTCTAAAGAAACCCCACGCCCCACTATTGTTTATGCCCAATATTCCCATGCCCAAGAGGTTATCCCATGCTAAAACTCTCTACAAAATCTCACACCTAACCTCTACTTAAATAGGGAGAAAAGGTAGAGTCCTAGTCTAAGTCAAATACCTAGTTAGGACATTTTCCAATGTAGGAAACATTGGGGTGCCCAACTTTTGGGTGCCTTTATATTTTCCTTGTGCATGGGACATCAGCAAGGGGCGCACAAAACCTTCCCTTTTCCACCAAAAAAATCATATCAATATCTGATTTAATTGGCGCCATCTAATGGATTGGGTTTGTGATTTGTCAAACTATATCAAATAGAGTTCTAGGTCAAAACAACTTATTTATTTTGACCAATTCAAGATAAACTTCCAAACCCATGAGATATGGGTGTGCATGGGCTTCTCTTGGCATGGGGATTCTCATGCATAAAATAAAAATTAAAAGGCAAGGGCATGAGGAGAGGTGGTGCAAAGAAGAGAGAGAGTCTTAGTCCAACTAGGCTCTCTAGTTTTTCATTGGTCAAACCAATTTTTAAATCCAATCAAATTAGGATTGACGCAACCTAATTAAGGATGATCCTAGTCTAACTAGAAGTCCATTTAAATTAAATTAAATCATATTTAATTTTGATTTAAATTTTAATTAAATTAGAAATTAGGTGCACATAAATCCTAATTGAATAGGAAATTGATCTTCCTTGCAATTGGCTTATCCCATAAATCAATTAGACTTGACCTAATCAAGTTCAAACCAAACCTAATTAGATCTTATTCAATTAGACTTGATCTCAGTCCTAACGCTCAATCAAATTGAGCTAATTAGTAATTTGATTGCTAATTAATCCTCCTACAATACTTGCAATAGATCAAACATCAATTGTATTGAATGTTTGATCCTAGATTGATTCATAATTATTGATCAACCATCCGATCATATCAAAATCTCTAATATGTAGAACCTTATAGGTTCGAACCTAAGCCAGTAGCATAGGAATAAATTTTTGTATCAATTGAAGTGACCATCTAGCAATGGTACCTGACGTCCGAATAGGTCGAATGTATACAAAGCAATATTCTAGAACCCATGTGAACATGGTTACCGTATAATTCATCCCTTTGACCTCCATATTTAGGATGTCTCAGAGTTAAACTGTCAACGTTGGAATAGTGCATCCATGATGTGTTTCAAAGCAATCAATCCTATAACTCCTCACAAGGACTATCCTAGTCAAGGTTTTGCTAAATTAAAAATATAATTCAACATATTTCCTAAAATTAGGAGTGATCAATCTCATCTTGACTCACACACTAACTTTACAAATACTTGACTATGCCTAAAATTTTTCATTACTAAATTAAAAATTTAGATAGTCCGGCACCAAAGTATGGTGAGTTATTTGCAAGTCACCATGGTGATCTCATATCAGAGGGACACTTATATCCATATCCCATTGAAGCAAATCTTGATAACAGAATGCTCCAGGGTTGGTCACATTCAGTGACTATGTATCCTTACATCTCATCTGCATGCCATATCAGTATCTCTACACTCCTTGATTAAGAGGACAACCAACCCATATGGCATACAACGACCTACACTCGATAAACATTATTATCCTAAGTAACAATGTATCATTTGATTGTGAATATACTTAAGAACTAAATAATAAAAACTCTCTTTATCGATTGTAAATAGTCCTAAGGACTTCATCATAATATAGGAGTTTAAAAGAAGATGTACACTTGTGATAAAAATATCAAAATAATTTTTTTTATTAATGATAAATCATATACAATTATAAAGTTAGCTCAATCATCAATAGGCTGGCGATTAGCTTTGGGACATATTTTTCAACATATATCCCATGAAGATGATAAGCAAAAAAAAAATTTTCAATCTAAAAATTAATCATGAATATATTTAGATTAGATCTAAAATCAATTCATAGTTTAATTTATATTTTATCCATAATTTTTGATTCTAACATGCAATTAATTATTGTTTATGAATTGAGCCAATCCATTTCTGAAATAAATTGACCAATTTAGTGAATAGAAAATATGTGTATAATAGACTGTAAAAATATTTTACAAAACTTGAAATTATTTCAAATACTGAACCCCAACCCATCAACCTTATACTTAATTAAGAATAAAGAATGGTACATTAGGATCTAGAATTATGAATTAAAGATCCTAAGACAAATGCATAACACATGGGTTAATGGGTTAGTTTGAATCAGGTCTTTTAATTAGGTTAGACCTAAGGTTACAATTAAAGAATGGACTTAATTAAAGCAATTGATCAAATAAAATTAGATGTTGTTTTAGATTAAATTAAGGACACTCTAGATTAATTGCAATAGTTGTAGTTGGTCAAGTCCATATCTTTAATAAGAACCAAATGGACTTGATTTTTGGCTCAGTGATCGAGCCCGAATTACTAGGTGGATCTAATTGAAACTAATTAACTAGTTGGTGTCTAAGGTAAGTCTGACAGTCTTAACCAGTGGTTTTTAATTGGGAGCTACTTGCATAAATTCAGTCTATGGCGAGTTAATGGCATATCCCTTCGACTGATCTCACTTACTTGGCCAACATAGTGGATTAGATTTTGATTAGATCACTTAATGATTCGAGCTAACTGATGTCAATTAGGTAAATCAGTGTGACTAATTTAGGTGCTCCTAGACTCGCTTATCTCTGTTCTTCTTTGATCTGACTTGGTGAAGTCAGTGGGAGAATCATGATTAACTGATCAATATTTTCTCTTCTCTTAAAATATGTTAACTAAATCCTTTAAATTATTTGGTCCTTAAAAATAAAATAATTATGGTGATAACTAGATCATAGCCTCCCATTAAGTTGAGTGATAATAGGTCCATTAGTTTGATAATCATTGGAGGCCCAAAGGCCTGGTGCTTATTGGCTACTAGAATTATCATTTATAATATGATAACTTGGTCGTGTCTCTCTAATGGTGGTTAGGTTGGCCGACCAAAGTTAGGCCTGACCATTTATTGGTTAGATGCACAAAGTATGGTCATGTTAATGGTTGGACCTAATCGTACCATTTTAGTGGAGGCCAAAGACTCTGATTAGGCTTCTAGGGCAAAATTAAATTATTAGAAGTTGTTTAGAGAACCAATTGATTTAGAACCTATACATAGATGCACATGGGTTGACCAGCCAAAGTTGGGCTTGTGTGCAATCTGTGTGGATTCTAGTACCCACTAATGAATTATAGTAATTTCTCAAATTGAAAGTAGAGGCTACCAATTCTTATAAAATAGTGAAAGAACCTTTAGACTAAAGTCTAAGTCTTTAGGCTTAATAATTCATATACTAATTAGATTTTTGATTTTTCTTTTGTGTAGTTATGGCCACTACCTTGTTGCTCCGATCATTATTAGATAGAGATAAATTAATGGGACCTAACTTTGATAACTGGTATCAAAAGTTAAAGATTGTCCTAGAACATGAGTGGATTTTGCATATTTTGATAGATCTAGCACCTAAAAAGCCAGCTCCGAATGCACGTGGGGTAGTCTGAGACACTTACTAGAAGTATCTCAATGACCGAACCATGGTTCATTGCATCATGCTGGTGGCTATGAGCGATGAGTTTAGTCAAAGATTTGAGAATGATCAGCCATAGAATATGCTTCAAATGTTAAATGAGTCCTTTGTCACTCCCGATGTGTTAAGAGGCATAAGACTAGTTCTGCTATCTTTAACATCCAGATAAGGGATGGGGCTTCAGTCACTGATCATGTACAATGTTGAACGAGTCCTTTGTCACTCCCGATGTATTGAGAGGCACAAGACTAGTTCTGCTATCTTTAACGTCTAGATAAGGAATTGGGCTTCAGTCACTGATCATGTATTGTACATGATCAAGTTGATTGAGCGCATAAGCAAGCTCAACTTATCCTTGCATGAGTAGTATGGGAAAGATTCTAAACTAAACTCTTTATCAAAGTCCTACCTTCCATTCCTTACTCATTATAGAATGACGAAGCCTACAGTTAACTACCACGGTTTGCTAGGATTGCTGCAGAACTTTGAGAAGAATCACCAATTCCATAAAGAGTCGGTAAATATAGTGGAAGGATCTTTTTTTGGTCATCAATCTTTTAAGAAAAGAAAGAAGAACAAGAAGAAGAAAAATATGAAGGTACAACAGCATGCTGGATCAAACTAAGAAATCCAAGCCTGACCAGAGCTAGGTAGAATGCATCTACTACAATAAGTAGAGGACTGGAAGAAGAACTGTTCTCAATACATTATCTCCCTAGACCTGAATAGATCAAGGAAGAAGCAATCTATTATTGGGCAAGATAATTATATGATAACTTCTTGCAATTTCTCAATATGTGATACTATTGTTTGGGTAGTAGATATTGAAAGTCTTTATCATATTTGTAATTCATTACAAGATTTATAGGTTAGTAGGAGATTTGAAGAAGGCGAGAGATTTTTGAACGTTGAAGATGGAAGATCAGTTCTAGTTCTAGCTTTAGAAATCATAAAGCTTGTATTCAATTCTCATACTATTGTTCTTAGTGAATGTCACTTTTATCCAAATTTTTTTATTGAATATTATTTCTATAGGCCTTCTGATCAAAAATTATTATGAAATTTTAATAAAGAAAAATTTTTATAATATCAATTTGAATGATGTAACTATGTTTAATGGATAATTGAACAATGAAATTTATTTTTTTATCATAGTCTATTAATATGGTCAATTTCTCTGGCACATGCTCTAGAACAAATGATGAATCTAAAATCTATCTTTGGCACTATAGGTTAGATCACATTAATAAGAATAGAATAAATAGATTGACTCAAGAGAAAATCCTCGAAGTAAGTAATTATAAATCACTTCTAACCTATGAGTCCTATCTTCTTAGAAAGATGACCAAGTCATCTTTTACTGAGAAAGGTGAGAGAGCCAGTGAGGTTCTAAGTCTAGTACATACTGATATATGTGGACCTATAAGCATAAGTGTGTGAGATGGATATTTCTACTTCATTACCTTCACTGATGATCTATCTAGGTGTGGGTAAGTCAACTTGTTAAAACACAAGTCGGAGTCATTAGAAATATTCAAACGGCTCCGTAATGAGGTAGAGAAATAAACTAGGAAGAGTATTAAAATTTTTTAATCTGATTGAGGGGGTGAATACCTTTCTAGTGAGTTCTTGACATATCTAGGAGAGAATGGGATTCTCTCCCAATGGACTCTTTTAGGGACACTAGAATATAATGGTATGTCTGAAAGGAGGAATTAGATCCTGTTAGATATGATTCATTTCATGATGGACTTTGTCAGTTTGTCGATCTTCTTCTGGGGATATGTGATCAAATCGGCTTGTTATATTCTTAATAGTGTTCCAAGAAAGTTTGTAGCTAAAAGACCATATAAGATATGGACAGGACATAAGCCAGTACTCTCATACCTTAGGATTTGAGGGTGTTCGGCTTATGTCAAACATTTAATAATGAACAAGCTTGAACCTAGGTCTGATAAGTATATTTTTATAGGATATCCAAAATAAATCAAAGGATATTATTTCTACCTTGCTGATAAATAAAAGTTGCTCATCAGCCTTAAGACAATTCTTTTAGAAAACAAGTTCCTTGGTGAAGGAACTAATGTCTTAAAGATTGAGCTTGACAAAGTTCGATAGGTAAAAAATTTGATACAAGTAGCTAAAGCTAAATCAAATTTGATTAGATTAAACCCGGAGCCCAATGTATTTGCACCTTTAAGATGATCTAGTAGAGTACCACATCAACCAGATAGATACTATGATTTTTTGGTTCAGAATGGTGATCCTATCGAGCTCGATGAAAATGATGAGGATCTGATCAGCTATATGGAAGCAATGCAGAGAATTAACTCTAACAAGTAGCTAGAAGCCATGAAATCTGAAATAGAGTCCATGAAGGTCAACGACGTATAGACATTAGTTGATCCACCTAAAGAGGTAAAATTCATAGGATGTAAGTGCGTCTTCAAAAAGAAGAGGGGCATAGAAGAAAAGGTGGAGACCTGTAAAGCACGTCTGGTTGCCAAGGGATATCATCAGTATTATGGTATAGACTATGATGAGATATTGTATCCTATGTCAATGCTCAAGTTCATTCAGATCATGCTTGCAATAGCTGCCTATCTTGACTATGAAATCTAGTAGATGAATGCGAAGATAGATTTCCTAAATGGAGAACTGGTTGAAGTGGTGTATTGATATAGCTTGAAAGATTCACATCTATAGATAAGTCTAAGGTGTGCAAGCTTTAGAGATCTATTTATGAATTGAAGCAGGCATCTCAAAGTTGGAACATTCATTTTGATAAGACGGCCAAAACATATGGCTTTGTTAAGAATGGAGAAGAGACCTGCATATACAAGTAGGCCAATGGTTTAGTAATAGTATTCCTTATGTTGTATATGGATGACATTCTCTTACTCGAGAATGACGTCCCTATATTACAGAAAATAAAAGTTTGGTTATTGTCATAGTTCTCCATAAAGGACTTGAGAGAAACATCCTACATCCTAGGAATGAAGATCTATAAAGATAGATCTAAGAGATTGCTTGTGTTGTCCCAGTCCACATACATAGACATTGTACTAAAATAGTCAGCATGAAAAATTTTAAAAAAGGCTATCTTTTGATAGGCCATGGAATCTCTCTCGAATAGAAATTGTTTGACAACACCTCAAGAGAGAGCATATGAGTAGAATACCATATGCCTCGGCAGTGGGTTTTATCATGTACACTATGACATGTACGAGACTAGATGTGGCATACTGACTAAGGATAGTGAGTAGATACCAATCTAATCCAGGAAAGAACCACTGGAAGGTTGTGAAAAATATTGGTGCAGAAAACTACAGATGCCAAAAAGAGCTAGAGTTGGAGTGGACGAGGTCGCCACCAGTGACCTACAAAACAAGCCCAGACCAGAGGTGGGGTGGCTCTGATAGGATCCTTTAATGGTCAAGTTAGCTCTCTGATCAATAGAAATGGAGCACTCAGGAGAATTCTAGCAGTCTTTTTAGCTTAAAGAAAAAAATATATCTGGATGATCCTTTATCTTAGAGAATTCTAGCAGTCCGGACTAGAGGTGGGGGTGGGTTCTTCTCCTGTTCCTGACAAGGTTGTTGGGGCACTAAAGGATCGTTAAGTGGATCTCTTCTCATTTTCTCCTATCGTAGATAATCAGAGGTCTTCATCCATATTAGGATGAAGTTCTTCTCTTATTCCTAACGTGGTTAGCTTTTACTCTTGTCAGGACGAGATTCTCCTCCTATTCCTGACAAGATTACTAGAGCACTAAAGGGTCGTTGAGTGGGGCTCTTTTCATTTCCTCCTATCTTAGATAATCGGAGGTCTTCATTCATGTTAGGATGAGGTTCTCCTCCTATTTCTAACATGGTTAGCTTTTACCCTTATCAGGATGAGGTTCTCCTCCTGCTCCTCACAAGGTTACTTAGGCACTGAAGGACCGTTGAAAGGGTCTCTCCCCATTTACTCCTGTCTTATATAATCGGAGGTCTTCATCCACGTTAGGATGAGGTTCTTCTCCTATTCATAACATGATTAGCTTTTACTCTTGTCAAGATGAGATTTTTCTTCTATTTTTGATAAGGTTGCTGGAGCACTGAAGGGCTATTAAGTGAGCCTCTCCCCATTGCCTCCTATCTTAGATAACTGAAGGTCTTCATCCATATTAGGATGAGATTCTCCTCCTATTCCTAACATAGTTAGCTTTAACCCTTGTTAGGATGATGTTCTCCTCCTGTTCTTGATAAGGTTGCTAGCGCACTAAAGGGCCATTGAGTGGGCCTCTCCCAATTTTCTCTTGTCTTAGATAACTAGAGGTCTTCATCCATGTTAGGATGAGGTTCTCCTTCTGTTTCTAACATGGTTAGCTTTTACCCTTGTCAGGATGAGGTTCTCCTCCTATTTCTGACAAGATTGCTGGGGCACTGAAAGGCCGTTGAGTGGGCCTCTCCACATTTCTTCCTATCTTATATAACCAAGGTCTTCAACTTTGTTTAGTGACAAAGTTCAGGAGGTTATCATAGCTTTGCTCCAAAGGTGAGAATGTTAAAGTAAAGAAATTTTATTAAAATAGGATTGTTGATGGTACATTCATAAATTTTTTGAGTTCCATGGTCATGTGAGACCTGCTCCTCCAAGTTTCTTCAAATAATAAGTTCCAAGTCCGACGACTTCAATGACCTCATAAGAGCCTTTCCAATTCGGAGCAAGCTTTTCTTGATTCTGAGGTTATGAGACATATGCTCATCGAAGTACTAGGGCCCCCACCTTAAATACTCTACTTCTAACTTTGAAATTATAATAGCGGACCACTTTCTACTTGTAAGCCGCCATCCAAATTTGAGCTTCTTTTCATTTTTCTTCCAACAAGTCGAGATTAGCTCTAAGATCTTACGAGTTTCATTGTTCATTGAATGCTAGAACTCGTGCGGAAGGAAGTTTAAGTTCCTATTCATTGAATGCTATGACTCACACTAAAGGAAGTTTAAGTTCTATTGGGATAATTGTTTCCATTCCAAAAGCCAAAGCAAATGGAGTCTCTCTAGTTGGCAATCTTTGGGTAGTTCTATAAGCCCAAAGTACATGATAAGTTCATCCATCCAAGTTCCTTTCATTCTTTTAAGTCTTGCTTTTATGCCTTGCAATAGGGTTTGATTAGTTACCTCGACCTCATCATTTGTCTGTAGATGAGTTACTGATATAAAATTATGAAAAATATTCAGATCTTCACAGAACTTGGCAAACTTTATACCTGCAAACTAGCACTCGTTATAGATAATTAAAGTCTGAGGTAGGCCGAACATGTAGACTATTGACTTCTAGACAAAGTCTTATATCCTAGCTTTAGTAATCTTGGCCAAAGATTTGGCCGCAACCCATTTGGTAAAATAATCTATTGCCACTAGGAGAAACTTTCGCTATCTGGATGTCATGGAAAAGGGTCCGAGTATGTCCATTCCCCACTATGTGAATGGCCATGGGGTGCTTATTAGGAATTATGCCCCAAAATAAATCATCAGCCTGTTAACGGTTAAGATATTGTAATTGATTTATTAATTAATAAAAAATATTTTGACATCTTTTTTCATCACAAGTTTACATCTTCTAATGAACTCCATTACTGTGATGAAGTCCTTAGGACTATTTAGTTTCGATAAAGAGGAGATTTATCGATTAGTTCTTAAATTTATTCACGATCAAATGATAGGCCGTTAATTAAGACGATAGCATCTATCGAGCATAGGTTGCTATATAACATATAAGTTGGTTGTCCTCTTAACAAAGGTGTGTGGAGACACTGGTATGGCGTATTGATGAGATGTATGGGTACATCATCATTGAACGTAAGCAACTCCAGAGCATTCTACTGTCAAGAATGTCTCTGATGGGATATAGGTATAAGTATCCTTTAGACCTAAGATCACCTCAGTGACTTGCAAGCAACTCAGTATGCTTTAGTACCAGACTAACTAAATTTTTAATTCAGCAATGGAAGACTTCTGGGCACAGTCAAGTACTTACGAAGTTGGAGTGTGATCAAGATGGAATTGACCACTCCAAGAGTTGGAGTAGAATGTATCACTGTATTTCAATATAGCAAAACCTTGGCCAGAATAATCCATCAGATGGATTTGATATTTTAAAGTACAATGTGGACAATATGATCAGAGTTGATAGTTGAACTTTGATGTGTCCTACGAGTATTGTGGTCAAGGGGATGAATTATATGAAAACTATATCCGCATGGGTTCTAAGGATGGTATTCAACACCTTCGACCTATCCGACTGTTGGATATCATTGCTAGATGGTTACTTCAATTAGTATAAAAATTTATTTTTGTGCTACTAGCTTAGGTTTGGACCTATGAGGTCACACACATTAGAGCTTATAATTTGATCGGATGGTTGATCAATGATTAAGAATCGTTCTAGGGTTAAACAATCAATACGATTGATGTTTAACTTAGTGCAAGTGTTGCAAGAGGATCGATTAGCAATTAGATTATTAATTAACTTAATTTAATTAAGCTAATAAGCTAAGATTAAGTTTAATTAAATATAATTTAATTAAATTTAGTTTCTTGATTGGATCAAGTCCAATTGGTTTATTGGATAAGCCAAGTGCAAGGAAGAACTAGTCCTAGTCTAACTAGGACTCGGATTAACCTAATTTTTTAATTTGATTAGAAAATAAATTAAAATTAAATCTAATTTAATTTTATTTAATTAGGTGCTTAAATAGATTAGGACTTTATTTAATTTGATTGGTTTAATCTTGATTTTATTTGGTTAAAAGATCTTGTTTCATTAAGTCAAAATAGGAGTCCTAGTGTGACTAGGACTCCCTATCTCCTTGCACCACCTTGGTCCCAACGGCCCCCATACCTATCTTTTAGATATTTTTCATAGAAAATCCTTTTCTTTATGATTTTCATGCCCCCTCTCTCCCTCTAAATCATATTTGAAAGTTAGGGGGAAGACCAAGTCAAAGGAGAAATTGGTTTTGCTTAGGATTCTATGAGATAGAATCCTTATTGACCAAAACATCTTTCCTTGAGTGCTGCCTCCTCTTTTAATTAATTCTTCTCTTATTTTATGAAAATTATCTCCTTTTTTATGCACCCTCTCTTACTGGTCCATCCCAAAAATTATGGAGGAGGGCCCAAGAGTTGGGCACCCCAACAACTTCCCATGTTTGGATATTCCTAGTCTAGGAATTTGACCTAACTTGGACTCTTTTTTTTTCCTATTTATTGCATGAATTTTGTTCTTATTTTTTTGTGGAATACAAAGCTTTAGGAGAGGTTTTGGGTGTGCAAAAATTAGAGGAAGAGCGTCCTTGGGCATGGGGATTCCATAGGCACCAAACTAGGTGTCTAGGTGAGAGAAAAGAGAAGAAGAAGAGGATCTTCTTCTAAGGGTGTTTTAATTTCAATCTCTCCTCCTTTCTTTTAAGTTTTTTTTGAGAGAGTCTCAGATCAGCAAACTCTCATCTTCCTTTTCATATTTTGGAGAGTCCAAATTTTGAAGAAGGGAGCATCGGATCGATCATCGAAGAAGAATCAGCACAGTACTAGCATGCTGTGCGAATTTCCTACATCAGACTTTATATCAGAGATCATAGACTCGTGTGGACAACTTCTAGAGGCCGAACATGTGTGTGGCTCATGACTTCATCCTCAAGCCTGGACCAATAAGTTAGAATGTCTAAACTTGCTCAGATAATATATCTAATCTATAAACTTCATACCTGCATTTGATGTAGTGTAGATCTTGGTTGATTTGATCAACCTTTTTTTTATTTGATTTTAATTTTTGATTTAATATCATATTCTAATTATGTAATAGATCTGAGATCTAGGTGTTTACATTATTATTTAAATAAATTTTAGATTTATTTAAGTCTTCCACTGTAAGATCTTAAAAAAGTTTCAAGATCTACCTATGAAATCCTAGATCTGGTTCCTTCAGTGCTTAAAGATGTAAGCTGAGAAGCTGGTTGTCTTTATATGTTGGCATTTCTTTGACATCGATCACACTTCCTCACATAGTCCAAAGAATCCTGGTGCATATTTGGTCAATAGTAGCCCTACCGAAGTTATTTGTAAGATAAAGCTCGGCTCCCATATAATTTCCATAAATTGTTTTATGAACCTCCCACAATGCATAGTCAACTTCAGAAGGTCGGAGACATTTTAGGAATGGCAAAGAGTACTCCTTTAAGAATAAGAGATCAGCTATAGTAGTCGGCCCTTTCTCTAGTGCCAATTCTATTGGTGCAGAAAATTATAGATGCTAGAAAGAGCTAGAGTTGGAGTGGATGAGGTCGCCGCCAGTGACCTACAAAATAAGTCTGGACTGGAGGTGAGAGTGGCTCCGGCAGGACCCTCCGACAGTCAAGTCAACTCTCTGATCAATAAAAATGGAGCACTCAAGAGAAATCTAGCATAATTTTTTTAGCTTAGAGAATAAAACATATCTAGAGAATCC
The DNA here is from genome assembly GCA_006176705.1 of Cocos nucifera. Classification (NCBI taxonomy): domain Eukaryota; kingdom Viridiplantae; phylum Streptophyta; class Magnoliopsida; order Arecales; family Arecaceae; genus Cocos; species Cocos nucifera. Next base: position 31,731 of record QRFJ01003221.1, read on the forward strand.
TTTATACAGGCGGAGCTCATAACAAACTGATGGTGATAGCCGTAACTGCCTATTAGTGGATCATTTGGGGCCACGTGAAGTTTGCTATAAGGGATGGTATCCATTATCGTGACTTACCGATCTATTGGAGATTAATAGTTGTAATTCGGTCAGGACTATTATAATGAAGAACTCTGCATCCCAGCAATTCTGAAGAGGTTCGATCATTTCTGAGGTCATTCATAGATTGGCAGATATTTACTGAGTTGGGAGTTGAACTTGTGTAGGTGATGAGGTCTTTCTCCTATTTAAGTCTGCTCAATCGATGCTCAGAATGTAAGATAGTTTAGCCACCAAAAGAGTGCTTCAATTGAAAGGAGTTCGACTGGAAGAAGTCCATTTAGTTGTCGAAAGAAGCTCATCTAGATCAATAGTAACCAGGGGTTGGTCGGTAGTCGGGATTGGTGGATACACTAAGAAAACTCTGGTGATTCTTAACTGCTCCTTTGAAGTTCAACCATCTTTAAGATAGTCTGCAAGTGGATGATTATTTTGAGTTGAGTGTTGAAAGGGATGGTGGATTCACCGATTTAGAACCGTGGCTATGCTCTTTAGGGTTGAAGTTTAGATTTACTCTGGCTTGCACACCCAAGGTTCTTAGTGTAGGAATGCCAAGATCTACCACTTACAGCAAGGTACAAAAGTTTATCTGAGGAGAAGCTCTGTCGATCTAGGACTCTAGGTGTGAGACCTAATTGTAATAATGAGGTTTGGCTTGATGGAGATAATGGTTGAAAAGCAGTTCGGCCAGCTTCAAGATTGGCCGGGCAAGACTATGCAGGGGTCAAACACTTAGCCAACTACTTATGTGGTTGTCTTCACTATTTAAGTTCATTTGGATGAGGTTCGAGATGCCCTTCATATTTTGCAGTATTCTAGAAGATCTAATAATCAAAGCTAAGAAGATCGTCCGGCATGCACGAGTTGGAGGTCGGCAGTCCCAGAGTGAATTAGAGCTAGAATTTATGCTAGTTGAAGTTTGGTCATGGTCGCCACCATCAGAGATCACCCAAAGGTTGGGTATCTTACTGGACTTCGACGAGAGTAGATTTATCACCAACAAAAACCATCCTTAAGTATTTGAGACATACTAAGGACCAGTGGCTCATTTATGGTAAGTCAGATTTAAAACTTATGGGATTTACAGACTCATTTTCAATCTGATCATGATGATTGCAATAGTGTGTCGAGATATGTATTTACCCTCAACGATGGCACTGTCTATTGGAAAAGTTGCAAGCAGCACACTATGGCTAACTTAGTTTGCAAGCTGGAGTACATCATAGCATCTGATACTACCAAGAAAGCTATATGGCTGAGAAAATTTATCACCAAGCTTAGAGTGGCATCCTCTCTTGATGGTCTAGTTCTACTCTACTGCGACAGCACTGGAGCCATTGCTCATACGAAGGAACCAAAATCACATCAGATGAAGCATATTCAACATCACTACAATCTTGTTCGAGAGATCATGGATTGAGGTGATGTTAAGCTTCAGAAGATATATGGAAAGGATAATCTAGCTGACCCATTCACTAAAGCCCTTGTAGTAAAGGAGTTTAATGATCACAAGTCGAAGATGCGTATACGATATTGTACCGATTGGCTTTAGTCCAAGTGGGAGTTATTGAAAATTATGTCCTAAAGCCCAGCCTATTGATGGTTGAGCTCATTTTGTAATTGTATATGAATAATTTATGAATAAAAAGTTTATTCTGGCTTTTTCGTCACAAGTTGTGTATATCTTCTAATGGACTCCTGTGTTTGAAGAAGAAAATGGGTTTTCCTACCATAGGATGCATCTAATCGGATCAGATTTACAACAAAATAATTTTTAAAAATTTTCTATGATCCAATCAGATCTAGGAATTTTTAGATCTGATTAGATTGATCTAAAATTAGAAATAAAATAAAAACAATAATGGTGATAATAGTTATCACCTGATCAGCTAAATCGTTTATCCATTGTGATGATCTGACGATTGATTCGAGATTCTGATTGAACCGCGCATGCATCCAGGCTCTACCGGTATCCACTGAAGTCAGATCTAGAAGTTTCCTTCTTCTAGATCTAATCTCCAAAGATTAGATCTAATGTCTTCCCATAGAACCTTCAAAATAAACTCCGAAGGCTACGCGTTCATCTCACGAACACCATCATCTCTCGCTGATCTTCACACCAACGGAACTTGATCTTTGCTTGCAGGTTTTGCCCAACTCTTAAGCATGGAGAAGAGGGAGAGGATCAGATGAGGGAGGTATAGAGATGAATATTTTGGCAGGGCTTTGCCATAGAGAAATGGCGATGCATAATAGCTTGCGTAGGGCCCTATTTATAGACCTAGTCAAGAGTCCTTTTGCATATAACTTTGAACAGGTCAAAGTTTAACCTGCAGAAGGACTCATCCATGATCTCCATGCCCACACCATATTTTTTCTATATTTTTTCACACGAAACTCAAAAATATGGCATGGAATAAAGGATAAGGTGAGTAGATGGCGCAAACTCTTATCTCCCTAGACATTTGAATCAAATTCAAATGCTTTAACAAGTCAAATCAAATTTGAATGGGTGCCTTCTCTTATCCATCAGATGTGCATGCCATAAAGGGGCATGTGCTCATAAACTCCACATAAATCCCATATGGACGTGCGCCCTCAGATAAATTCTAGGAGGTGCACGCCATATCTTTTCTTTCCTGCATAGTGGGTCAACATTTGACACTTATCTGAAGGGAAATCCTGATTTCCCGGTCCAGGTTCGTTCAGATCTGATTAGATCAAGAGATATATTTCAAAAATTTTCTCTTGATCTCAATCAGATCTTGATATGTTTCAGATCTGATTCTTATTATTTTAATAAATAAAATAAAACAAGATAAATTAAATCAAATTTAATTTACCTGATTTGGGTAATCCTATTACCCTGTAGATGATCCTGATTGCAGCGGAAGGTTCTGGATCTTAGCCACGCAAGCGCCTGGCCTCTACCGGTATCCACTCGGGTTGGATCTGGAGATCCTCTTCTTCTCTATCACACCTCCAAAAATCAGATCTGGATCTGATCTGGAGGATCTTCAAAACTCTTTTGAAGATCTGCAGTCGTCCTTTTGCAGCAGCGCAGCCTTCTTGCTTTTGATCGCCTTTCCTTGATCTGAATCGCACCAACCAAAGTCCAAAACACCTTTTGGACGTGGAGAGCAAGGGGAGAAGAGACTATGGCATGGAGAAGGAGGGGAGAGGCAGCCTTGGGGGGGGTTTCTCAATTGAATTGCATTCATTAGAATTAGGGTTGGGCGCAGGGTCTTATTTATAGACCTCTTGTGATCCAACTCCTCTTCCTCTCAACCAATCACAACCCTTTGTGAAATCAGATCTAAATCTGATTGGTTGGAATAGAGACCCCTGGATTCCTCCTTAGAGGGTGCCTAAGACCAGTCAAACTGGATTCTTAGTAGAACTCTGATTGGAATCCAAAAGGGAGGTGGAGTCCTTGTCCAACAAGGACTCCTAGGCGCCTCCTACTTGGGCTCACGCCACCCTTGGCGTGCGCCCTTCTCCTTGCCAGGTTCTGGCAGGGGGACAGGCCCCCACCAGCTCTCCAATAGGTGCATGACATGTGGTCAAAAGTCAAAGGGTCAATGGTCAACGTTTGACCAGTCAAAGGTAGACTTTTGACCAAAGTCAAAGAACAAGAAATGGCAGGTGACCAAAAATGGCAGTTAATGTCTTACAAATAAGACAACCTATTCTGACTTGGACAACCTCCAGTCAGACCATATGAAGGCCTCTGATTGAGCACAAACTCCTTTGGCTCAGTCAGGACAACTTATTTATGATAGTAAAAGAAGAACGTTAGGTTCAATCGAGTGCTAGCACGATTTCCTTGAACCTAATTGAATCTCATTCAGATCAATTGAACTAGATCAGTTCAATTGATGATCACCAGATTCAAACCCTTGTTTGTGTGACCCAGTTAGGTTCAGTTCTGTATGGTAATGGGATATGTCATGATCTCTATCATAGACATCATCGAAACTCCTTTCGATGGATCAGAACTCTTCTGATTCGAACAGCTAGAATGATCGATCATCTAAATCATTCTAATTGCTCCCAAAATCCACCAGTGACACCTAGCAGTATATGGTGGCAACCCATCAGAGCTGAATGCGAACCTCTTGGTGCAGCTACCTGTGTGATTAAGTTCTTCTATCTTGAGCCCCGATCAGATTAGGGTTAAGGTGAACTCGTCAAACCCTAGTCTCTGTCATATGATGTAATCATTCGATTCGAGTCCAATGTGAAAATCTAAATAGAAACTCTTTCTATTATTTCACTCTGCCATGGCCATGGGCTTCTGGACTTGATTCTCATGATCATCATAGGGCTGCTCCTCTACCACCGAGGTAGATAGATTCCATCTTGATGCAATCCAGTTCCTACAATGAACATGCTATAGCCAACATACACCTCAGGGTTCCATATGGCTAGGAGACCGAGTAATGGTGTAGTCAAACTATAACACCCTCAAGGTGAACTGCCGATGCATCTCAGGTCAAAGAACCAGACACACTACTGCAGCATCGAGTCAGTCATTGACGAGAAGGTAGACTCCCTAATGACTACTCGAGGTGGTCACGCTCAGTGCCCTCGTTCTCTAACGAGTACCTGTACTCTCGCTCCGGTGTCTCCACACCGTAGACTCAAGACTCATCTACTAAAGAGAAGCGATTCGTACACCAACCTTCCGGATCAATCACCATCCTCGTGATGATCCTATGGTCGGGAGCTATTTTATGAGTTAATAATGATTATTCATGTCTTAAATTTTCAACTCTTGAAAATATGAATTATCATTACCATTAACTCAAAGGATGTATCACAGACACTAAATACACATGTGTGATAGAAAATAACCCATTTTATTAATTATAGTCAAAATTATAATTTTGCCCCTAGAAGTGTATTACAAGTGTCAGCCAATTCTGGCTTCTAGGGCACATATATCTAACAATCTCCCACTTGTCCTAAAGCCAATTGGCTACAAGTCTAAGTCCCATCTTCTCAAGGTGGGCTTCGATCTTCTGCTGGCCCAACGGCTTTGTAAGTGGGTCTGCCACATTATCTGCGGAGTTGACTCTCTTGACCTCAACGTAACCTTTCTCAAGGTAATCGCGGATGAGATGTATCGCCGCTCAATGTGCTTGGACTTCTGGTGAGACCTCGGCTCCTTAGCAAGGGCTATGGCGCCATTGTTGTCGCAGTAAGAGGAATGGCATCTGATGGCATTACTCCAATTTCTGCAGCAAACTTCTTGTACCAGAATGCTTCCTTTGCAGCCTCTGATGCAGCGATATATTCTGCTTCCATGGTGGAATCTGCTATCACAGTTTGCTTGGAACTCTTCCAGCTGACAGCTCCACCATTGCACACAAACAGACTTCCAGATGTCGACTTTCGATCATCTATATCGGACATGAAAGTCCGAGTCTGTGTATCCCTGGACTTGGAGTTCTCCATTACCAAAGACCAACATCATATCCTTAGTTCTTCTCAAGTACTTAAGGATACATTTCACAGAAGTCCAGTGTTCTTCACCTGGATTTGACTGATATCTGCTTGTGACACTCACAGCATGGGCTATATCAGGTCGTGTACATAGCATGGCATACATGAGGCTCCCTATTGCAGAAGCATAAGGGATCTTGCTCATGCGTTCTATTTCCTCAGGTGTGCTGGGGCACATCTTCTTGGAAAGATGAATACCATGTCTGAAGGGTATTAATCCCCTCTTAGAGTTTTCCATACTAAACCTCTTTAGTACTTTCCTCTATGTACATCTTCTGTGAAAGTCCTAGCATCCTATTCGGTCTATCCCTATAGACCTTAATTCCTAGAATAAAGGATGCTTCACCTAGGTCTTTCATGGAGAATTCCTTGGACAACCACATCTTGACTGATGTCAACATGGGAATATCATTCCCAATAAGGAGGATGTCATCCACGTACAATACGAGGAAGACAACAGCGCTCCCACTGACCCTTTTGAAAAACACATGGTTCCTCTTCATTTTTGATGAAACCAAACTTTTTGATCACATCATTGAAACGAGTGTTCCAGCTCCGAGATGCTTGCTTAAGTCCATATATGGACCTTTGCAGCTTGCAAACCTTGTGATCAGTATCACTGGATGTGAAACCTAGCGGCTGTTCCATATAGATATCTTCCTCAAGATATCCATTTAGGAATGCCGTTTTCACGTCCATTTGCCATATTTCATAATCGAAATAGGCTGCAACGGCAAGCAATGTGCGGATGGATTTTAGCATAGCTACCGGGGAAAAGGTATCCTGATAGTCAATGCCTTCGCGTTGACTATAACCTTTTGCCACCAGTCTAGCCTTGAATGTCTCCACATTCCCATCTGCACCAATCTTTCTCTTGAAGATCCATTTACACCCAATAGGTACTATACCTTCTGGTGGATCTACCAAGGTCCAGACTTGGTTTGAGTGCATCGAGTCGATCTCTGACTTCATTGCCTCAAGCCATTTCTCGGAGTCGATATCTGATATCGCCTCGTTGTAGGTTTTGGGATCATCACCATGAGCACCATTACCTATGAGGAACATTTCCTCTACGTCCTCTGAAATAATACCTAAGTATCTTTCAGGGGGATGGGAAACTCTTTCCGATCTACGAGGTGGAGGAGGTAGTGTTCTTATTGGCTCAACCTGATTTGGTTCCACTTGGTCCTTAGCTCGTTCTGCTTGTGAGACTTTCTCATCAAGCTTAATCTGCTTTCCAATGCCGCTATCTTGAATAAACTATTTTTCAAGAAATATGGCATGTCGACTCACAATCACATTGTGGTCTTCTGGAATGTAGAAATAGTATCCTAATGACTCTTTAGGATATCCTATGAATCGAGCTCTAAAGGACCTAAACTCTAACTTGTCCGCTTGTTGTCTTTTGACATGAGCCGGACAACCCCAAATTCTGAGATGACTCAGACTTGGTTTCTTACCGTGCCATATCTCATACGGTGTGGTAGGAACGGTTTTAGAGGGAACCCTATTCAGTAAATAGATTGAAGTTAATAATGAATGTCCCCAAAGAAAATCTGGGAGGTCTGTGAAGCTCATCATGGATCGAACCATATCCAATAGAGTCCGATTTCTCCGTTCTGAAACCCCGTTGAGTTGAGGTGTTCCTGGTGGAGTCCATTGAGAGACTATGCCATTTTCCTTAAGATAGTCTAGGAATTTCCGGCTAAGGTATTCACCTCCTCGATCTGATCGAAGAACCTTAATGGGTTTTCCAGTTTGTTTTTCTACTTCATGTCTGAATTCTTTGAACTTTTCAAAAGCTTCAGACTTATGTCTCATAAGATACACATACCCATACCTAGACAGATCATCGGTAAAGGTAATGAAGTAGACAAAATTGCCTCTAGCCGGCACATCAAATGGGCCGCACACATCAGTATGTACTAGGGCAAGGAGATCTGTGGCCCTCTCCCCATGTCCAACAAAAGGGAGTTTAGTCATTTTGCCTTGAAGACAAGATTCACAAGTTGGATATGACTCAAAAGTCAATGGACTCAATAGCCCATTTTTCTCCAATTTGTTAATCCTATCTTCTGCTATATGACCTAATCTCAGGTGCCATAGATATCTGTCGTTTGGACTATCCCTAGGTCGTTTGGCATTCACGTTTTGCTCGATAGTTAAAATAGGTACATCAATATGCAACTGATAAAGACCATTAATAAGGAAACCATTTGCAATTTTATTTCTTTCATAAAGAATGTTACAATGGTCCTTAAAGAAGGTGATCACATAACCTTCTTGTGCTAAGCATGAAACAGAAATCAAATTCCTGCTAGCTGCAGGCACATAATAACAGTCTTTTCAAAACTAAGTCTAAACCAGATGGTAATCGAAGAGGGTATGTTCCCACGGCTACTGCAGCAACTCTTGCTCCATTACCGACGCGATGCGTAGGATCATGTCTCCATCCCTCAGCCTCCTGCTATCCTCAAGACCCTGCATAGAAGTGCACAGATGAGCACTAGAACCAGAGTCAAGCACCCAACTGGATGCAGAAGAAACCGTAAGGTTAGACTCAATAACGAGCATACCTCCAGAAGGACCTTCCTTCTTGTTCTTCAGGGTGGCCAGGTAAGTAGGGCAGTTCCGCTTCCAATGGCCGTCGCTGTTGCAATGGAAACACTTTCCTTTGCCATCGGACCTTCTTCTTCGGTTCTGCCTTCTTCTTCTTTGATCCTTCCACCTTTTGCTTTTTCACAGACTTCTTTTTCTTTCCATAAGACTTTCTTTTGGAAGAAGTCCGTTCCATAGCAAGAACTGAGCCTTTAGAACCTTTCATAGAAAGCTCAGCGGTAACCAGCATATTCATTCAACTCGGCCAAGGAATTTTGAAGTTTATGCATGTGGTAATTCATGATGAATTGCCCATATGCATCAGTCAAGGATTGCAGAATAATATCGTTCTGCAAGTCCAAGTCCAACTTCACACCGAGCTTCTCAAGCTCTTCCATGTCCTTGATCATTGTCAGACAGTGATCTTGGACTGACTGCCCATCACGCATCTTAGCCTTAAAAAGTCATTTCGTGACTTGATATTTGGCTGCGCGACTCTGTTCACCAAACATCTCCTGCAGGTGAGCCAACATTTGGCGAGCAGTCCCGATATCTTCATGTTGGCGCTGGAGCTCATCAGACATCGAGCCCAACATGTAGTATCTGGCCTTATTATCTTCGTCAATCCATTTTTCCAGAGACGCTCTCTGTTCAAGTGGATGGACGAGCTGGTAAGGTGGGAGGGTCCTGGTCCAAAACATGTGTTAACTTCTGAACCCAAAACAATTTTTGTAGTTCCTGAGCCAATCTTTATAATTGGGTCCAGTCAGTCTATGTGTGTCTAGGATACGTGCCAGTGGGTTGGACGCAGACATTTTCCTGTAGAGAGTCAAAGATTCTAGTTAGATACTGTAATTTTGACTTGACCAATTTGTTTAGGGATTTTATTTTTAAACAAATTAGCTCCCACTATTTTCTCGGATCCCTACACTCCCTCTGTAGAGATGCGAAAATCTCCGCGATTGATGATTTCTAGTGGGTGGTGCGGTCTCACCAACTGACTCATCACCTCACCTAACAGTTATTGGTGATGGGTTAGCCAATGAGTGAACAACTCTTGTTCAATGATTCTCTAATCATGGTGCACCCAAACTTGGTCTCTAATTCATGAATCTCACCGTATCCGGAATATTGATCCACTCCTTAGTTAAGTCAGACCCACCATTTGCATAGACTGGGTTCCTAATTGGGTCTCTCACCGTATCCGGAATATTGAGCCCAACTCATCCTCCAGCCCATAGCATCCAATGCCTAATAGACATGGTTGCGTCTTCCCGGTGCAACTGAGCCACTGTATCCAGCCGAGAACAATCAACCCCGGGAAGGGCCCGCACATCTACAATGGTGGAAGACCTCAGACTTAATCTTTTCTTAGGGAGAATTGATTCAGGTCTCATTAAACTAGACTTGGCTTAGTCATAACAATTATGACTAACCTAGTGGCATGGGTCAGCTCGGATTATTGACCACCTCAGATCAGAACTGTGTCAACAGATATGGCCAGGTAAGTGAGACCGGTGGAAGGAATATGCCGTTAACTCGCACAAGAACGCATTCAGGTCGAGTAGCTTCCAATTAAAAACCAGTCGGTCGTCTGTGCCAAACTTACCTTAGACACCAAATTGTTGAGTCAGAACCAATTGGGTTAGCCTACAATCCAGACTCTAACCTCTGAGCCTAATTAGGTCTTGCTTGATCGTGACTCGATCTTGACCCAGACTTAATCCTATTAGGCTGGTCAATTTAAGCATTGTTGATCCCATCTAACCAACTCTTGATTCGGTTTGATCAACCGCTTAGACCTAATTGAGCTACCCAAGCCCGAACCCAGTATTATGAATATGTCTTAGATCTGAAATTCTCAATTTTAGACCTAATTAATATTCCATAAACTTAATTCTTAATTAAGTTGGGTTCATAAACAAAATATGCACAATAAATCCTAGGGTTTCAGGATCTAGGGTTTTGCAGAAAGTAAGTTTTGGGTTTCTGATTAAGGACGAACACGCAGCACCCCTACACGTCATAAGAACACCCCATCGAATGGGAAGAGAGGGCCTTTAAACCCTTCTTCGTTCTTATGACCGGACGGCCAAGAGGAACGCCTTAATCAGGAACATGTAAATACTACAAAACAGTTATTAGATCTATATCATATATCTCATATACAAATTTAGATCTAATCATGGCATATTTTGCATACATCTCATGTATCATAATCATGCATGTTTTCAGATCTAAATTATCTCATAATAATCTAAAAAATTAGATTTAAATTGATCTAATCAAAATAAATTCTAATCTAGACAATTATGTAGAACTATTCTACAACTAGTCTAGTCATGCATCTATCATATCTCATATGATATTTAAAATTAAATAATTTTTATTTGCTGTTTATCAGATGTTATTATAACACTTATAATATCAGAAAATAGTAAATAAGAAGATCTAAAATATGATTTAATCAGATTAAATCAAAGACATGCAAAACTATTCTATAGAACTATTCTATTCTAGAACTAGTCATGCATATCTTCATGTTCTTAGATCCAAATCATTTAATTTTAATTTTTTTTGATTTCAGATCTGATCACATCTCATGTGACATCTGAAATCACTTTATTTTCTAATTAAAATAAAATTAAAATTAGATCTAAATAATTTTAGAACCATGGCTCTGATACCAGTTGAAGGGAAATCCTGATTTCCCGGTCCAGGTTCGTTCAGATCTGATTTAGATCAAGAGATATATTTCAAAAAATTTTCTCTTGATCTCAATCAGATCTTGATATATTTTCAGATCTGATTCTTATTATTTTAATAAATAAAATAAAAATAAGATAAATTAAATCAAATTTAATTTACCTGATTTGGGTAATCCTATTACCCTGTAGATGATCCTGATTGCAGCGGAAGGTTCTGGATCTTAGCCACGCAAGCGCCTGGCCTCTACCGGTATCCACTCGGGTTGGATCTGGAGATCCTCTTCTTCTCTATCACACCTCCAAAAATCAGATCTGGATCTGATCTGGAGGATCTTCAAAACTCTTTTGAAGATCTGCAGTCGTCCTTTTGCAGCAGCGCAGCCTTCTTGCTTTTGATCGCCTTTCCTTGATCTGAATCGCACCAACCAAAGTCCAAAACACCTTTTGGACGTGGAGAGCAAGGGGAGAAGAGACTATGGCATGGAGAGTTTAGATATATGTGCCCTAGAAGCCAGAATTGGCTGACACTTGTAATACACTTCTAGGGGCAAAATTGTAATTTTGACTATAATTAATGAAATGGGTTATTTTCTATCACATATGTGTATTTAGTGTCTGTGATACATCCTTTGAGTTAATGGTAATGATAATTCATATTTTCAAGAGTTGAAAATTTAAGACATGAATAATCATTATTAACTCATAAACAGCTCCCGACCATAGGATCATCACGAGGATGGTGATTGATCCGGAAGGTTGGTGTACGATCGCTTCTCTTTAGTAGATGAGTCTTGAGTCTACGGTGTGGAGACACCGGAGCGAGAGTACAGGTACTCGTTAGAGAACGAGGGCACTGAGCGTGACCACCTCGAGTAGTCATTAGGAAGTCTACCTTCTCGTCAATGACTGACTCGATGCTGCAGTAGTGTGTCTGGTTCTTTGACCTGAGATGCATCGGCAGTTCACCTTGAGGGTGTTATAGTTTGACTACACCATTACTCGGTCTCCTAGCCATATGGAACCCTGAGGTGTATGTTGGCTATAGCATGTTCATTGTAGGAACTGGATTGCATCAAGATGGAATCTATCTACCTCGGTGGTAGAGGAGCAGCCCTATGATGATCATGAGAATCAAGTCCAGAAGCCCATGGCCATGGCAGAGTGAAATAATAGAAAGAGTTTCTATTTAGATTTTCACATTGGACTCGAATCGAATGATTACATCATATGACAGAGACTAGGGTTTGACGAGTTCACCTTAACCCTAATCTGATCGGGGCTCAAGATAGAAGAACTTAATCACACAGGTAGCTGCACCAAGAGGTTCGCATTCAGCTCTGATGGGTTGCCACCATATACTGCTAGGTGTCACTGGTGGATTTTGGGAGCAATTAGAATGATTTAGATGATCGATCATTCTAGCTGTTCGAATCAGAAGAGTTCTGATCCATCGAAAGGAGTTTCGATGATGTCGATGATAGAGATCATGACATATCCCATTATCATACAGAACTGAACCTAACTGGGTCACACAAACAAGGGTTTGAATCTGGTGATCATCAATTGAACTGATCTAGTTCAATTGATCTGAATGAGATTCAATTAGGTTCAAGGAAATCGTGCTAGCACTCGATTGAACCTAACGTTCTTCTTTTACTATCATAAATAAGTTGTCCTGACTGAGCCAAAGGAGTTTGTGCTCAATCAGAGGCCTTCATATGGTCTGACTGGAGGTTGTCCAAGTCAGAAAGGTTGTCTTATTTTGTAAGACATTAACTGCCATTTTTGGTCACCTGCCATTTCTTGTTCTTTGACTTTGGTCAAAAGTCTACCTTTGACTGGTCAAATGTTGACCATTGACACTTTGACTTTTGACCACATGTCATGCACCTATTGGAAAGCTGGTGGGGGCCTTGTCCCCCTGCCAGAACCTGGCAAGGAGAAGGGCGCACGCCAAGGGTGGCGTGTGCCCAAGTTAGGAGGCGCCTAGGAGTCCTTGTTGGACAAGGACTCCATCTCCTTTTTGGATTCCAATTAGAGTTCTCCTAAGAACCAACTTTGACTGGTCTTAGGCACCCTCTAAGGAGGAATCCAGGGGACTCTATTCCCACCAATCAGATTTAGATCTGATTTCACAAAGGGTTGTGATTGGTTGGGAAGGAAGAGGAGTTGGATCACAGCTTAGTCTATAAATAAGACCCTGCGCCCAACTCAAATAATCAAAAGAATCAAAAGAATTTCCCACGCCCCAAGGCTGCCTCTCCCCTCCTTCTCCATGCCATACTCTCTTCTCCCCTTGCTCTCCACGTCCAAAAGGTAGTTTTGGACTTTGGTTGGTGCGATTCAGATCAAGAGAAAGGCGATCAAAAGCAAGAAGGCTGCGCTGCTGCAAAAGGACGACTGCTGATCTTCAAAAGGAGTTTTGAAGATCCTCCAGATCAGATCCAGATCTAATTTTTGGAGGTGTGATAGAGAAGAAGAGGATCTCCAGATCCAACCCGAGTGGATACCGGTAGAGGCCAGGCGCTTGCGTGGCTAGATCCAGAACCTTCCGCTGCAATCAGGATCATCTACAGGGTAATAGGATTACCCAAATCAAGGTAAATTAAATTTGATTTAATTTATCTTATTTTATTTTAATTTATTAAAATAATAAGAATTCAGATCTGAAAATATCAAGATCTGATTGAGATCAAGAGAAAAATTTTTGAAATATATCTCTTGATCTGATCAGATCTGGAACGAACCTGGACCGGGAAATCAGGATTTCCCTTCAACTGGTATCAGAGCCATGGTTCTAAAATTATTTAGATCTGATTTTTAATTTTATTTTAATTAAGAAAATAAAGTGATTTCAGATGTCACATGAGATGTGATCAGATCTGAAATCAGAAAAATTAAAATTAAATGATTTGGATCTAAGAACATGAAGATATGCATGACTAGTTCTAGAATAGAATAGTTCTATAGAATAGTTTTGCATGTCTTTGATTTAATCTGATTAAATCATATTTTAGATCTTCTTATTTACTATTTTTCTGATATTATAAGTGTTATAATAACATCTGATAAACAGCAAATAAAAATTATTTAATTTTAAATATCATATGAGATATGATTGATGCATGTCTAGACTAGTTGTAGAATAGTTCTACATAATTGTCTAGATTAGAATTTATTTTGATTAGATCAATTTAAATCTAATTTTTTCAGATTATTATGAGATAATTTAGATCTGAAAACATGCATGATTATGATACATGAGATGTATGCAAAATATGCCTTGATTAGATCTAAATTTGTATATGAGATATATGATATAGATCTAATAACTGTTTTGTAGTATTTACATGTTCCTGATTAAGGCGTTCCTCTTGGCCGTCCGGTCATAAGAATGAAGAAGGGTTTAAAGGCCCTCTCTTTCCATTCGATGGGGTGTTCTTATGACGTGTAGGGGTGCTGCGTGTTCGTCCTTAATCAGAAACCCAAAACTTACTTTCTGCAAAACCCTAGATCCTGAAACCCTAGGATTTATTGTGCATATTTTGTTTATGAACCCAACTTAATTAAGAATTAAGTTTATGGAATATTAATTAGGTCTAAAATTGAGAATTTTCAGATCTAAGACATATTCATAATACTGGGTTCGGGCTTGGGTAGCTCAATTAGGTCTAAGCGGTTGATCAAACCGAATCAAGAGTTGGTTAGATGGGATCAACAATGCTTAAATTGACCAGCCTAATAGGATTAAGTCTGGGTCAAGATCGAGTCACGATCAAGCAAGACCTAATTAGGCTCAGAGGTTAGAGTCTGGATTGTAGGCTAACCCAATTGGTTCTGACTCAACAATTTGGTGTCTAAGGTAAGTTTGGCACAGACGACCGACTGGTTTTTAATTGGAAGCTACTCGACCTGAATGCGTTCTTGTACGAGTTAATGGCATATTCCTTCCACCGGTCTCACTTACCTGGCCATATCTGTTGACACAGTTCTGATCTGAGGTGGTCAATAATCCGAGCTAACCCATGCCACTAGGTTAGTCATAATTGTTATGACTAAGCCAAGTCTAGTTTAATGAGACCTGAATCAATTCTCCCTAAGAAAAGATTAAGTCTGAGGTCTTCCACCATTGTAGATGTGCGGGCCCTTCCCGGGGTTGATTGTTCTCGGCTGGATACAGTGGCTCAGTTGCACCGGGAAGACGCAACCATGTCTATTAGGCATTGGATGCTATGGGCTGGAGGATGAGTTGGGCTCAATATTTCCGGATACGGTGAGAGACTCAATTAGGAACCCAGTCTATGCAAATGGTGGGTCTGACTTAACTAAGGAGTGGATCAATATTCCGGATACGGTGAGATTCATGAATTAGAGACCAAGTTTGGGTGCACCATGATTAGAGAATCATTGAACAAGAGTTGTTCACTCATTGGCTAACCCATCACCAATAACTGTTAGGTGAGGTGATGAGTCAGTTGGTGAGACCGCACCACCCACTAGAAATCATCAATCGCGGAGATTTTCGCATCTCTACAGAGGGAGTGTAGGGATCCGAGAAAATAGTGGGAGCTAATTTGTTTAAAAATAAAATCCCTAAACAAATTGGTCAAGTCAAAATTACAGTATCTAACTAGAATCTTTGACTCTCTACAGGAAAATGTCTGCGTCCAACCCATTGGCACGTATCCTGGACACACATAGACTGACTGGACCCAATTATAAAGATTGGCTCAGGAACTACAAAATTATTTTGGGTTCCGAGAAGTTAACCCATGTTTTGGACCAGGACCCTCCCACATTACCAGCCCGTCCATCCTGTTGAACAGAGAGCGTCTCTGGAAAAATGGATTGACGAAGATAATAAGGCCAGATATTACATGTTGGGCTCGATGTCTGATGAGCTCCAGCGCCAACATGAAGATATCGGGACTGCTCGCCAAATGTTGGCTCACCTGCAGGAGATGTTTGGTGAACAGAGTCGCGCAGCCAAATATCAAGTCACAAAATGACTTTTTTAAGGCTAAGATGCGTGATGGGCAGTCAGTCCAAGATCACTGTCTGACAATGATCAAGGACATGGAAGAGCTTGAGAAGCTCGGTGTGAAGTTGGACTTGGACCTGCAGAACGATATTATTCTGCAATCCTTGACTGATGCATATGGGCAATTCATCATGAATTACCACATGCATAAACTTCAAAATTCCTTGGCCGAGTTAATGAATATGCTGGTTACCGCTGAGCTTTCTATGAAAGGTTCTAAAGGCTCAGTTCTTGCTATGGAACGGACTTCTTCCAAAAGAAAGTCTTATGGAAAGAAAAAGAAGTCTGTGAAAAAGCAAAAGGTGGAAGGATCAAAGAAGAAGAAGGCAGAATCGAAGAAAAAGGCCGATGGCAAAGGAAAGTGTTTCCATTGCAACAGCGACGGCCATTGGAAGCGGAACTGCCCTACTTACCTGGCCACCCTGAAGAACAAGAAGGAAGGTCCTTCTGGAGGTATGCTCGTTATTGAGTCTAACCTTACGATTTCTTCTGCATCCAGTTGGGTGCTTGACTCTGGTTCTAGTGCTCATCTGTGCACTTCTATGCAGGGTCTTGAGGATAGCAGGAGGCTGAGGGATGGAGACATGATCCTACGCGTCGGTAATGGAGCAAGAGTTGCTGCAGTAGCCATGGGAACATACCCTCTTCGATTACCATCTGGTTTAGACTTAGTTTTAAAAGACTGTTATTATGTGCCTGCAGCTAGCAGGAATTTGATTTCTGTTTCATGCTTAGCACAAGAAGGTTATGTGATCACCTTCTTTAA
>QRFJ01003221.1:49450-88579 GCA_006176705.1 Cocos nucifera
ATTCTCTCAAATATTACAATAAATCCTAAAAATACAATCCTATTAGTCATGAAAGCACATTTCTTAAGATTCGTATATAAACTCTCGATTCTAAGGGTTAAATAGGCTTATCGTAAATGACTAAGATGGTCTTCTCTTGTTCGACTAAAAATGAGAATATCATCGAAGTACACAACCATGAATAATCCAATGAAAGGTCGCAATACCTGAGTTATAATCTTCATGAAAGTACTAGGTGTGTTGGACAAGCCAAATGGCATGACCAACCACTCAAATAAATTATCTTTTATTTTGAAGGCGGTCCTTCATTCATCTTTCGATCTAATCTAACTTGATGGTATCCACTCTTAAGATCAATCTTAGAAAAGATGGTGGAACCTGCCATCATATCTAACATGTCATCTAGTCCGGAATATGAAAAATTTTTATTTAATAGTAATTTTGTTGATTGCCTTACTATCTATACACATCCTCCATGATTCATCTTTCTTGGACGTCAATAATGCAGGCATAGCACATGGGCTCAAACTTTTCCTAATGAATCCTTTGTCTGATAGTTCCTTAGCTTGCCTTTGTAACTCGACGTGCTCAATTGAGTTTAACCTATAGTGGGGCAAGTTCGGTAAGGTGGATCTAGGGACTAGGTCAATTGCATGTTGGATGTCTCACATGGGTGGCAGTTGCTTGGGTACCTCTTCAGGAAAGACATTCTTAAATTCTTTTAAAAGGATTCCTACTTCTGATGGATATTCGATTTAGGATTTCTTAGGAGATTGTTTGTAGGTTAATGTCCAAACAGGAGTTCCATGCTCGATCTCCTTTTTCAGGTCTCGGGCGTTAATCAAATGTAAGCTCTTCTTTCCACTACTCTCTTTAGATCCTTTAGATGCTTTCTTAGGTGTAGTCTTTGGTTGGACAGCTTTAATAATGATCTTCTTATCCTTGTCTTTAAAGCTACATCAATTTGACCTACCAAATAATTTCACATCATGGTCAAATAGCCATAGCCTTCCTAAAATGATGTTGCTAACCTCCATTGGTAGCACATCGCACCATACCTTATCTTCCCACGAACTAATTGAATGGGACCAAATATCTTTATGTAATAGGGATGGATGATGCATCCACCCACGAGACCTTTTATGGAGTCGGATGGTCCATAGGAATTAATTCTAGTCAGGACACGGCATCAGAAGAAATTACATTGATGCAACTTCTACTATCTAGGATAACTTTGTAGGGCTTTCTTAGATACCGAATATAAGTATGAAAGATAGCCGTCCTTCTCCAATTCTCACTCTTCTTGGATTGAGCAAAGACACACCTAACAACTCCCAATCTCTTTTCAGGCTCTAGTCTTACTAGTCCTAAGGTTTGTTTGGCTTTCTCGAATTCCTCGATTAGATCTGAGTCAGGTTCGTATACTTCCTCCTCTTCATATTCTACTACCTCATATTTGTCTATCTCAGGCTCGGGCTCATTGATAAAAAGGGCGCGGGTAGGGCACTGAGCTACTATATACCCAAATCCTTGACACCTAAAGCACCTCATGACTCTCAGTCCCTCTCCTAGAATACTCTTACCCTTTTCTTCTTTCCTTACTAGCAGATTAGGGGTTGGATTTTGGGGTCTCTTGGTAGGGGTCTGACTTGATCCTAACCTAGGTCTTGAGGGCGTTGATCGAACAAACTCAATCCTCCAAACAATTGAATGATGGTACCTCTCAACATCCTGGGCTATCTGATATGCATGATCTAGAGTCATAACTTCATGCAAGTAAAGCTCGCATTGCACTTTCTCACGTAAACCGACTCTAAATCTAGAAAGGGTCACAAGTCTATCCTCGTTAACACCATACTACATTTGAAATTCATCAAATTTGGCTACATATTCTGATACGGGTTGGTTACCTTGGGTTAGTCATTGCCACTAGTCCATTAATCATTGCTTATAAGACATGGGTAGGTACTTCTCTAGTAGTTTCTCCTTCATCTCTACCGAAGTCTCTATAGGTTCGTGCCTATGGGGTTCAATCAGGACCTGAACATTGTGCCAATATAGCTTAGCCTGACCTAATAATTTCATCTTAGCATACCGAATCTTTCTACCTTCAATCATGTCGTACCACTTGAAGAAGTGGTCCATACCCGCATCCCTGTCTAAATATTTTTTTGGGTCTAAATGCCCATCAAAGTTAGGTGTATTAATTTTTGTACTCCTTACTATTCGGTCATCTAGGTCAATAGGTTCATGCTGGGGTCGACCTTCTAGGTGCTGATCTACTTGTAGACCTAACCTTAAACCTTGAGGTGGGATATGCTCAGTTTGGACTAAAGGCACTGGTGGGGTCTCTAGATTTAATTCTACAGTCCGAACCCTTCTCGCATCTTCTAAGTCTCTAATTCTTTGACCATAATTCTGCACCAGATGGGTCAAGTTGTCTAGTCTCTCTAGGATGGCCTCCATCATAGAATTACTGCTTGGACTTGATTGATCCGATATGGATGAATACTCAGTTTCAGCTTGGGTACGCATGCAATATAATAAGTCTAAGGGTTGCCTAGACCTAAAGTTCAATGCGCAATGAATCGAATAAAGCACGAATTAAATCTACTATCCAATTCTGTCAACCAGCCAGGTAAGGGGTGTAGTCATGGGAGGCTCTATGTTGGCACGGCTCAGGATCGTCCACGGTCGTCGACACGGCATAGGCCGATTAGAATCCACCGGCATGGTCCAAAACTAGCCGACAGGAGTTCTCTTATCCATTGATATGATCCACGATTGATGGATAATTATAATTTTTATAATAAATATTTATATTATTTATTATAAAAAAATATATATTATTATAAATATGTAAATTATAAATAAATAATATTATAAATTTTTTTAAAAAAAATCATACCTGCGACTACAGAGAGGAGGTCACATAGAGAGCTCCGAGGGTCGCCGACAGCGGCGCTAGAGGAAGACGACGGTGCTAGAGATCACCAGCAAAATGAAAGAGAAGTGAGTTAGAAAGAGATAAGAGAGAGAAAGAGAAAGAGAAAAGAGAGAGAAAGAGGGGAGATAGAGAGAGAAAGAGAGAGATAGAAAGAGAGAGACAGCATAGGGAGGGGGTCAGGTCAAGGGAAGAGTGGAGAGAGAGAGAGAGAGAGAGAGAGAAGGAAGGGGAGTGGGTCGGGCAAGCCAAGGGAAGAGAGGAGAGAAAGAAAGAGATATGGCAGGAAGGGAGGGTCAGATCGAGGGAAAAGAGGAGGTGGCGGAGCCGACGGCTAGGCCAGCCGAGGAAGAAGGAGGAGGAGAGGGGTCGGGCCAAGGGAAGAGAGGAGAGAAAGAGAGAGAGAGCTGGAAAGGGGGTTCAGACTGAGGAAAGAGAGGAGGTGGTAGAGCCGACGGCTGGGTCGGTCGAGGAAGAAGCGAAAGGAGGGTCGGGCTGAGGGAAGAGAGGAGAGAAAGAGAGAGAGAGCAGGGAGGGGGGGTCGGGCCGAGGAAAGAGAGGTGGCCGAGTCGATGGCTGGGTCGATTAGAAAAGAAGGGGGAGGAGGGGGGTCGAGCCGAGAGAAGAGAGGAAAAAAAGGGAGAAAGAGAGTAGGAGGGTCGGAGCGGAGAGAAGAGAGAAGGTGGTAGAGCCAACGATTAGGCCAGTCGAGGAAGAAGGGGCAGGAGGGAGGATCAGGCTAAGGGAAGAGAGGAGGTGGCGAAGCCAGCAGCCAAGCTTACCAGGGAAGAAGGGAGAGGCGGGGGAGGTGACAGAGTCAATGATGGAGGATGCGGTGTTGGACGGGGAAGGAAATAGAGGGGGGTCTCACTAAGGATGGAGAGGGGGGAGAGAGATCAAAGAGGAAAATGAAATGAGGGCAGAATTTGCGGAAAAAACTATCCATAACTACGGTTTTCAAACAGCTGCCATATATCTAAGACAGTGATAACTGAAAATATTGCCATAGGTATATGGCAGCAGTTAGAAAACCACTGTTATAGGATATGTGAGCGATTTTTCTTAACTGCTGCCATATGTTAGAAATCAAATTTTTATGTCTAAATTTTATATAATTATAAAATTTAAGATTTAAAAAAAATAATCCAATTCAAGGTTCGGATCAACCTTTATAAGCTTTGAAAATCTCCAAAACCCTGAGCCCCAAAATAGTAAAATAGAGTAAAGAAAATATGCATGTTCAGCATAGTTAGCTCATTAACGAGCACAATAAAGCTTTAAAAAATCCTTACATAAACTGGAGGAAGCTTTTAAGAGTCCTCTCAAAGAGATTGAAGACTTGAATGCATGTTGAAGAAGTTGTTGAGCTTGAAATCAATGCTTCTCTTGCCTAGAGCTGAGTTTTCTTTGAGCTAAATATTTACTTGATTTTCTTTCTTTTTGAATGCTTTTAAACCCTCATTCAATGCTGGAAGATGAATAATAGCCATTGAAGATTATTTGGAATATAATAAATGCACCGAATGAAGAAGAAAAATAGCCATTGCAGAAATTCCATCGCAGGGGGCGTCCCTTAGGTCGCCCCTTTCATCACATGTGAGAAAAACAAGCATTCTATAGTTTTGTGCAGTTCCTTCAGGAAGGTGCCCCATGGGTTGCCTTTTTTGGAACAAGCAAAAAAGTCTGCGTTCTGCATCTTGTGCGCAGAACCTGCGGGGAGCATCCCATAGGTCACCCCTTTTTTCATGGGGCACCCCATAGTTCGTCTCTTTTTGTATGTCAGTTTAGAATCAGCATATCAATCCTGCGTGCCAACTGCCAAAGAAAAAGATCGACCTAGGGGTCATCCTCTTTTATCCAAAATGCAATATCTTCACTTTTAAGCTTTCAAATAATTTGGGACTACCTCCAAATGAATCGACATCATCTTGAAAGTTCTTGAGGCTTCCAAAAAACTTCAATTTTTGCTCCAACTCAAGTAAATTTTAAATTGACCATCTTTAACCAAGTTTTTGCAACACAAAAATTTTTGAAAATCTTAAAATAACTTTTAAAAATATCTCAAAGAATAGAAATCATTAGTATCGCTCTCAATTATTTTGTGCTCATCAAAATTATTCCTAGGGGCAACATCTGTGAAGCTTATCATGGAACGGACCATATCTAATAGAGTTTGATTTCTTCATTCTGAAACCTCGTTGAGTTAAGGCAATACAGGCGGAGTCCATTATAAGACTATACCATATTTTTTGAGATAGTCCAGAAGTTTCTACTAAAATATTCGCCTCCTCGATTCGATCAAAGAATTTTAAAAGATTTTTGGTCTATTATTTTACTTCATGTCTGAATTCTTTAAACTTTTCAAAGGCTTTAGACTTATGACGTATAAGGTACACATATCCATGTAGAAAAAAAATATTACTAAAGATAATGAAGTAGAGAAAATCTTCTCTAATCGGCACATCAAATGGGCCGCAAACATCTAAATGTACCTGAGCAAGTAACTCTATGGTCCTTTCTCCATATCTCATAAAGGATAGCTTGGTCATTTTTTTTGAAGGTATGATTCACACATCGGATATGACTCGAAAATCAATAGGCTCAGTAGTCCAGTTTTCTCCAATTTCTTAATCCTGTCTTTTCTAATGTAACCTAGCTTTAGATGCCATATGTATTTTTTGTTTACACTATCTTTAGATCGTTTAGATCCTATAGCATGCATACTTTGCTTGACACAATTCATAGAAATATCAACATGTAACTAAAAGAGACCATTAATAAGAAAACCGCTACTAATTTTATTATTTTAAAAATAAATATTTTAGTGATCCTTATAAAAGCTAATTACATAATCTTCCTGCATCAAGTAGAAGATAGAAATTAGGTTCCTGCTTGCAGCAGGTATAAAGTAAGTGTTCCTAAGTACTACAATGCTTCTAGATGGTAGCCATAGAGGGTACATTTTCACAACTACAGCTATAATCTTTGCTCCATTCCTAACACATAGGATCATTTTGTCATCCCTCAGCCTCCTGCTATCTTCAAGATCCTGCAAAGAAGTGCATAAATGAGCACTAAATTCAGAGTCAAGCATCCAACTTGATACAGAAGAATCCATTAGATTTATTTCAATGATGAGCACACCTTTAGAAGATCCTTCTTCCTTCTTATTTTTCAGTGTTGCCAGGTAAGTAGGGCAATTCCACTTTCAATGGCCATCGAAGTTGCAGTAGAAATACTTTTCTTTCTTTCGCAGCTTTCTTCTTCGGTTCTATCTTCTTCTCCTTTCTTCTTTTCCTCAACCTTCTACTTCTTCATGAATTTTTTTCTTTTTAGAAGACTTTATCTTAGAAGAAGTCCTCTCTACAGTAAGTATTGAGCCCCTTGAACTCTTCAAGGTGCCCTCAGTAGTTACCAGCATGTTCATAAGCTCGACCAAGATACACTGGATCATATTCATATAAAAGTTTACAATAAACTATCCATATGAATCAGTTAAGAACTACAGAATCAGATCAATCTATAAGTCCTTATCCATAAACATGTCGAGTGTCTCAAGCTCTTCCATGTCCTTGATCATTGACAAGCAATGATCATGAACCGACTGCCCATTATGCATCTATACTTTGAAGAGTTTTTTGGATATTTCATAGCATGCTATACGACTCTACTCACCATACAACTCTTACAGGTGAGCTAGCATATACCTGGCAGTCTTTATGTTAGTGCTGTAATTCATTTGACATTGATGCCAATATGTAATACCTAACCGTGTTATCATCATCCAGCCACTTATCTTGAGACGCTTTCTGATCAATAGTTGGACGGACTGGTAGAGAGAGAAGATCTTGGTCAAGGACATAGATCAACTTTTCAAAATTCAAAATCATTTTTAAGTTCTGAAGCCAATCCTTTGAATTGGATCCGATCAACCTAGTGGTCTCTATGATCCTGGCTACGAGGTTAGAAGCAGGCATGACTCCTATAGAAAGTCAAAATTTCTAGTTAGACTTTGCATTTGACTTATCCAATTTATTTTAAAAATTTTATTTAAAAAATAAATTTGAGCTTCCACTATTTTTTTGGATCCCTACACTTTTTTGGAAAAGATGCAAAAATCTTCGTGGTTAAAAATTTTTAGTGGATGCTGCGGTCCGATTGATTGGCTCACAATCTTATCTGATAGTTAATGATGATGAGTCAGTCAATGAGTAAATAACTCTCATTCAAAATTTTTCTAAACATATTATAGAAAATTTTAGTCTCTAATTTATGAAGCTCACTGTGCCTAGAATATTGCTCTACTCCTTAGTTAAGTCCGACCTACTATTTACACAAAATGGACTCTGATTGGAATCCTCATTGTATGCAGAATATTGAACCCAACCCTTCCTTCATCTCGTAGCATCTCATGCCTAATAGTGTGGTTGTATCTTTTCTGTGCAATTGAATCATTGTATCTAGTCGAGAATAATCAATCATGAAAAGAGCCTGCACAACTACAACGGTGGAAGACTGATGACTTAATATTTTACATGAAGATTTTAATTTAGGTTTCATCCTTAATTAGTCATAACTGTTATGACTAACTTAGTATTATAGGATAGCTTGAATTGTTAGCAATCCAATATAGAACTAAATCGACCCAATTGGCTAGGTAAATAGGATCGGTGGGAGAGATATGCCATTAACTTGTTGCAGACTCATATAAATCGAGTAGTTCCTAATTAATGACCATCAATTGTATCTATCGATCTTAACTTAGTTACCAATTTATCAATTCAAAACTGATCGAATTTACCTATAATCCAAACTGAAACCACGGAGCCAGATTAGGTCTTGTAGTGATCGATAACAGATGGCTGTTAATTGATCTTGACCAAACTAACAACTATTGGGCTGGTCAAAGAACACTCTTGATCCCATCCTGCCAACTCTTGATTCGATTTGATCAACCGCTTATGCTAGACCTAATCAAGCTACCCATATCCTGAACCCATGTATTGTGAAAATATCTTAGATCTTTTAATTCTCAATTTTAAATCTAGATATTTTCATAACTTAATTCCTAATTAAGTGTAATAGGGTTCATAAAAATAAAACATGAAAAATAGATCTTAGAATTTTTGGATCTAGGATTTAACAGAAAGTAAGTTTTATCCTTTTACTGTTCTTTTTCTTGAGAACTATTACAGCGGCACCCCTACATACCATAAGAGCACCCTATCGAATGAAAAATGAGGATCTTTAAAGCCCTTCTTACTCTTATGACTGGACGGCCATGGCGACTATCTCAATCAGAGTACTTTGCTACTAGAATTTAGATCTAAATTTATAACATGTATATATCACATATATGTAAATTGATCTAATCTAATCATGCTTTGATAAAAACATACATCTCATGTATCTAATAAAAACACATCTCAAGGATTTTTATTAACATTCTATCTTGATCTCATCAAAAATTAAATCTAGATCTATGTAATTTAGATCTATGAACCAACAACCTGGTTCTGATACTAGTTGAAGAAATTTCGATCGATAAATGATCGGATCTCCTTTTTTTTTATGCAGGCAACATTTCGACCTTCTAGAACTTAGATCAGCCCAACACTTAGGCATGGAAGAGAGAGGAAGAGAGAGAGGATCTGGAGAGGAGGGAGGAGGCATGGAGATAGAGAGGCAGCGATTCGCACTTAGAAATGCGATGCTAAACCCTTTAGCATAGTCTCCTATTTAGGAAACCTAGAGTTCTAGAGCTTTAAGTATTTGACTGGGTCAAATACTTAAAGTAGTAGGACTGTCCAACTAATATGTGGCACCTCCTCTCTATGTTACATAATTTTTGTCGAAATAAAAAAATTCCAGGCATGCACCATTCTTATCAGATAAGAGTAGTTGGCACCTAGATAACCTCCCTCTTTAGTTTGAATTATTTTGACTCATTCAAACTAGTTTAAACCCAATAAGTTTGAAATTTTCAAACTTTATCTTCTAGAGTTTAAAATCCCTCTATCTTTATCCATTATGGGCGCATGCTAGGAGAAGCAAGAGGGCATGTGCCCCTGATATTTTCTCTCGAAGAAGAGATGGCACATGTCGTTAGAGAAATTCTAGGAGGCATGCGCCACTCTCCTCTTATGCAAGACTAAGTCAAAAAGGGGGGCGCCACCACTCTCCTCTTATGCAAGACTAAGTCAAAAAGGGGGGGCGCCAGGGGGCGCCAACTTTTGGCACCCCCTCATCCTTATCCTCTCAAAAAATTATAGGACAAGGGCAATTCAAAATATCTTGGTAAGTCAAATCCAATTTGACTCAGTCCAAACCAACAGAAAATCCAATGCAGGAGAAAATTAGGTTCAATCGTGTGCTAGTATAATTTTTTTGAACCTAATTGGATCAAATTTAAATCAATCAAACTGTATGAGTCCAATTAAAAATATCCAAAGTCAAACCCTTATTTGTGTAACCTCATAGGTTCAATTTTGCATGATAATGGGATGTATCGTGATCTTCATCATCAGCATCATCAAAGCATCTTTCAACGAATTAGAACTTTTTCTGATTCAGCCAATTAGAATAATCGATCACCAAGATAATTCTAATTGATCCCACAATCCATCAGTGATACCTAGCAGTATATGGTAGCAATCCATCAGAACTAAATAAGAATCTCTCAGTGCAGTTATTGTATGATTTAGTTTTTCTATCATGAATTCCGATAAGATCAAGGTTAAGGTTAACTTGTTAAACCTCATACCAGTCATATAATAGAATCAATCGATTCGTGTTCGATGTGAAATCCTAATAAAAATTTTTTTTCTATTATTTCACACCATCATGGCCATGGACTTTAGGACTCAATCTCTTGATCAATATAAGACTACTCCTCTACCGAGGTTGATATATCTCTTTTTGGTGTGATCCAATTCCTACAATGAATATGCTATAAACAACATACACCTCAAGATTTCATATGACTAGGAGATCGAGTTATGGTGTAGTCAAACTATAACACTCTCAAGGTGAATTGTACTGATGCATCTCAGATTAGAGAACAAGACACAACTGTAATAATGAGCGAGTCATTGATGAGAAGATGATTTTCTTATGACTGCTCGAAGTTGGTCATGCTCAGTATCATTATTCTTGATAAGTATTTATACTTTCACTTCGATATCTCCATACTATAGATTCAAGACTTATCTATCCTAAGAAAGTGACCGTATACTAATCTTCTGTGTTATTCATCATCCTCGTGATGATCTTACGATCGAAAGCAGTTTATGAGTTAATTATGATATCACATGTCTCAAATTTTTAATTCGTGAGAATATGTTTATCATACCTATTAACTCAATGGATGTATCACAGACACTTTAATACACAATATGATAGAATAAATAATTTTTTAATTAATTTAAAGTCAAAATTATAAAAATACTCCTATAAAGTATTTAACAAGTGTCAGCCAATCTAGCTTTTAGGGCACGCATCTAACAAACTCCCACTTGACCTAAAATCAATTGGCTATAAATCTAAGTCCCATCTTCTCAAGGTTGGCTTGGATCTTCTGCAGGCCTAAAGGCTTCGTCAGTAGGTCAGCCGCATGATCTGCAGAGTCGACTCCCTTAATCTTGATGTATCCTTCTCGAGGTAATCGTGGATTAAGTGAAACCATCTTCTTGAAACTATTTCAACTTACAGTACCACCAGTGCATAGGAACAAACTTTCAGACATCGACTTTCGATCATCTTAATCAAGCATAAGGTCTGAGTCTGCATACCCCTAGACCTAGAGTTCATCATGCTGAACCTCTTTAGCACCTCTTCTATATGAGAGACCTAGCATCCTCTTAAGTCTATCCCTATAGACTTTAAAAAGAAGGATGCTTTACCTAGGTCTGTAATAAAAAATTTCTTAGATAACCATACTTTGACCTATGTCAGCATGGGAATATCATTCCTAATTAGGAGGATGTCATTCACATACAATATGAGAAAGATAACAATGCTCCCACTGACCTTCTTAAACATACTTGATTTCTCCTTATTCTTGATGAAACCAAATAATTTGATTACATCAAGCATTCTTCTCCGAGATGCTTGCTTGAGTCCATAGAGGGATCTTTGTAGCTTGCAGATCTTTATGATCACCATCACTAGATGTTAAAATAAATGGCTGTTCCATATAAATATATTTCTCAAGATATCCAATTATGAACTCCGTTATCACATCCATCTGCCATATTTCATAATTAAAATATACTGCAATAGCAAGCAATGTGCAGATGGTGGCCACTGACGAGAAGGTAACCTGATATTCTTTTGCCACTAGCCTAGCTTTGAATGTCTCTACATTCCCATATGTACATATCTTTCTCTTGAAGATCCATTTACATCCAAAAGGTACTATACCTTCAGGTGGATCTACCAAGATCCAGATTTAGTTCAAGCGCATCGAGTCAATTTCTGATTTTATTGTCTCTAACCATTTTTTGAAGTCGATATCTGATATCACCTCATCATGGGTTCTGGGATCATCACCATGAACCCATTTTTTATGAGAAACATTTCCTCTACATCCTCTAAAATAGTATCTAAGTACCTTCAGTAGGATGGAAAATTCTATTTGACCTACGAGGTGGAGGAAGTAGTGAATTATGGATTGGCTCAGACTAACCAAGTTCCTAAGGTTTCTTGGCTCATTGCTCTTTGGAGACTTTCTCCTCGAGTCTAATCTATCTTCCGATGACATCATCTTGAATAAACTATTTTTCAAGTAAAATACTGTGTCAACCCACAATCATCTTGTATTTTTTCAGAAGATAGAAGTAATACCCTAACAACTCTTTAGGATATCTAATAAATCGAGCTCTAAGAAACCTAGATTCTAACTTATCTGCCGTCGGACAACTCCAATTCTAAGATGACTCAAACTTGGCTTCTTACCATGCCATATCTCATACGGTGTGGTAGGAATAGTTTTAGATGGAACCCTATTAAACTATATTCCTAAAGAAACTCTAGAAGATCCATGAAGCTCATCATGGACAGACCATATCTAATAGGGTCCATTTTCTTCATTCTAAAATTCCATTAAGTTGAGACATTTCAGGCGAAGTCCATTATGAGACTGTACCATTATCCTTGAGATAGTCCAAAAATTTTTGACTAAGGTATTCACCTCCTCGATCTGATCGAAGAACCTTAATGGCCTTTCCGATTTGCTTTTCTACTTCATGTCTGAACTCCTTGAACTTTTCAATGGCTTTAGACTTGTATCGTATCAAGTACACATATCCATACCAAGATAGATTATCGATAAAGATAATAAAGTAGATATAATTACCTCTGACCGGCACATCGAATGGGCCGTACACATCTATATGTACCAGGGCAAGTAGATCTGTGGCCCTTTCCTATATCCCATAAAAGAAAGCTTGTCATTTTGCCTTAAAGGCATGATTCACAAATCGGATATGACTCGAAAGTCAATGGATCCATTAGTCCAAACTAATTTGTTGATCCTATCTTTAGCTATATGATCTAGCCTAAGGTACCATAGGTACCTTTCATTAACACAATCTCTAGATCATTTTGATCCTATGGAATTCATGTTTTGCTCGACAGACTCAATGATGAGCATTCCTTCAGAAGGTCCTTCTTCCTGCTTATTCTTCAGGCTAGCCAGGTACATAGGGCAGTCCCACTTCCAATAGCCATCAGAGTTGCAGTGGAAACACCTTTCCTTCTCCGTGGCCTTCTTCTTCAGCTCGCCTTTCTTTTTTCCTTCTATTTTCTGCTTCTTCGCAGACTTCTTCTTCTTTCCAAAAGACTTTCTCTTGGAAGAAGTCTACTCTATAGCCAAAATTAAGCCCTTTGAAACCTTCAAAGTTTGCTCAGTAGTAACCAGTATATTTATTGACTCAACCAAGATGCATTGGAGCTTATTCATATAGAAGTTCATAATGAACTATCCATACGAATCAATCAAGGACTGTAGGATCACATCAATCTATAGTTCCTTGACCATCAAGGCTCTGAGCTTCTCAAGCTCTTTAGGTCCTTGATCATTGCCAAGCAATAATCTTGGATCAACTACCCATCATGCATTTGCGCCTTAAAAAGTCTCTTCGAGACTTGATAATGCACTGCATGACTCTATTCACCGAACAACTCTTATAGGTGCACCAACATTTGGTGAGCAGTCCTAATGTCTTCATGTTGGCACTGCAACTCATCTGATATTGAGCCCAACACGTACCACCTAGCTTTGTTATCATTGTTCGACCACTTTTTATGAGATGCTCTCTGATCCGCAATCGGACGTGCTGGTATAATGGGGTTGGTCCTGGTCCAATACATAGGTCAGCCATTCCAAACCCAAAATAATTTTGAAGTTCTTTAGCCAATCCATGTAAATCGGTCTTGTCAACTTATGGGTATCTAGAATTCAAGCTAGGGGTTTTGATGCAGATATTTTCCTATAGAGAGTTAAAGTTTATAGTTAGACTTGTAATTTGACTCAACCAATTTATTTAAGGGCTTCATTTTTAAACAAATTAGGCACCTACTTTTTTCTCGGATCCCTACACTTCCTTAGCAGAGATGCAAAAATCTCTACAATCATTGATTTCTAGTGGATAGTGTGGTCCCACCAACTGGCTCACCACCTCACCTAAAAGTTATTGGTGATGCATCAATCGATAAGTGGACAACTTTTGTCTAATATTTTTCTAAACATGATGCACTAAAACCTAGTCTCTAAATCATGAAGCTCACCATGCTCGGAATATTGCTCCACTCCTTAGTTAAGCCAAACCTACCATTTGCACAAATTGAATTTCTGATTGGGTCTCTCATCGTATCCAGAATATTAAGCCTAACCCATCCTCCAACCCATAGCATCCAATTCCTAATAGATATAGTTGCATCTTTCCAGTGCAACTGAACCATTATATCCAACTGAGAACAATCAACCTCGAAAAAGGCCCGCACATCTACAATGGTGAAAGACCTAGGACTTAATATTTTCTTACGAAGATTTGATTTGATCTCTTAGACTTAACTAGTCATAACCTTTATGGCTAACCTAGTGGCATGGGTTAGCTCGAATCGTTAGCCACCTCAAATCAGAACTGGATCGACTCAATTGGTCAGGTAAGCGAGATCAGTGGGAGGAATATGCCATTAACTCATCGTGAATGCATTCAGATCGAGTAGCTTCTAATTAAAGATCGCTGGTCATATTTGCCATACTTACCTTAAACACCGACTTGTCTGACCAGAACTGATTAGGTTAGCTTATAATCCAGGCTTGAACCGTGGAGCCAAATTAGGTCTTAACTTGATCGACCACATATGACTGTGAGTCGACCTTGACCCAGACTTAATCCTATTAGACTGGTCAAATCTAAGTACTCTTGATCCCACCTAACCAACTTTTGATTTGGTTTGATCAACCGCTAGACCTATTTAAGTTACCAACACCCAAACCCATGATTTATGAAGGGGTCTTAGATTTGAAAATTTATAATTTTTAGATCTAATTAATTTTATAAACTTAATTCTTAATTAAGTTCAAGGGTTCAATAATAAAACATGCATAGAAATCCTAGGATTTCAGGATCTAGGATTTTATAGAAAAGTAAGTTTTTGATTTCTGATTAAGGGCAAACACAGCATCCCTACACGCCATAAGAGCACCCCATCAAATGGAATGAGAGGGCTTTTAAACCCTTCTTACTTCTTATGATCGGATGGCCAAGAAAAATGCCTTAATTAGAAATATGAACTATACTGCAAAACTATTAGATCTAAAGCATATAACTATTACATGATTCAAGATCTAATCTATACATGCTTTGCATACATCTTATATATCAAATTTAATATTTAAATTTATGTTTTAGATCTGTTTACATCTGATGTAATATCTGAAAGTAAAATTTTAAATGATCTCATCATAAAAAATTTTAATCTAGACTACTCATGGCGTAGATCTATGTAACTAGTCTAGACATGCATTGCATATGTCATACATATGAAAATTTTAAATGCATCTCATGCTTTTAGATTTAATTATATCATATATAATATCTAAAATTTA
Organism: Cocos nucifera; assembly: GCA_006176705.1. Taxonomy (NCBI): domain Eukaryota; kingdom Viridiplantae; phylum Streptophyta; class Magnoliopsida; order Arecales; family Arecaceae; genus Cocos; species Cocos nucifera. The sequence goes on from QRFJ01003221.1 coordinate 64,510, forward strand.
ACTAATCTAATCATATAATCATCAAAAAATTAAATAAATATTTTATAAAATTTTTTATCCAGACTATGAGATTAAACTAGAGATCTAGTCTAGACATATGCTGCCTATATCATATATATCAAAATTTTAAATTAGACCTTATGTTTTATATCTGATTACATCTAATGTAACATTCGAAACTTAAATGACTAAATCATAAAAAAAATAAATCAGATCTAATCTAAAATATATTTGAAAACTATCATGATATCGAATAGCAAATCTAGACTAGAGCATGCATTGTTTATGTCAAACATATATATTTAAAACATGTAATTTTTTATTTTAAATTTGATTAGATCTTATGCAACATCTGAAAATCAAATAATTAGATCATAAAAAACTAATTTTAGATCATTCTAAAGATAGAACTAGAAGCAGCAACCTGGCTCTGATACCAGTTGAAGAAAAAAGGGTTTTCCTACCGCAGGATGTATCTGATCGGATCAGATTTACAGCAAAATAATTTTTAAAAATTTTTTATGATCCAATCAAATTTGAGAGTTCTTTGATCTAATTATTTTGATTTAAAATTAGAAATAAAATAAAAATAATAATGATGATAATAGTTATCACCAAATTGGATAAATCGTTTACCCATTTTGATGATCTGATGATTGATCCAAGATTCTGATTAAGCCACGCATGCGCCTGACCTCTACTGGTATCCACTCAGATCAAATCTAGAAGTCTCCTTCTTCTAGATCTGATATCCAAAGATCGAATCTGATGTCTTTCCGTTGAACCTTCAAAACAAACTTCGAAGGCTACACGTTCATCTCACGAACACCGTCGTCTCTTGCTGATCTTCACGCCAACAGGACTTGATCTTTGCTTGCAGGTTTTGCCCAACTCTTAGGCATGGAGAAGAGAGAGAGGATCAGATGAGAGAGGTGTGGAGATGAATATTTTGATAGGACTTCATCATAGAGAAATGGTGATGCACAACAGCTTGCGTAGGGCCCTATTTATAGACCTAGTCAAGAGTCCCTTTGCATATAACTTTGAACAGGTCAAAGTATAACATGCAAAAGGACTCCTCCATGATCTCCATGCCCCACAGCATATTTTTTCTATATTTTTTTGCATAAAACTCAAAAATATGGTGTGGAATAAAGGATAAGGTGAGTAGATGATGCAAACTCTTATCTCCCTAGATATTTGAATCAAATTCAAATGCTTTGACCAATCAAATCAAATTTGAATGGGCACCTTCTCTTATCCATCAAATGCGCATGCCATAAAGGGGCGTGCACTCACAAACACCACATAAATCCCATATGGACGTGCACCCTCAGATAAATTCTTGGAGGCGCACGCCATATCTCTTCTTTTCTGCATATTGGGTCAACATTTGACCCTTGTCCTGTTCCCATCTTATGGGATTAAGATAAAATCTTTCCAAGTCCCATCCAATAGATTTATATCAAATCCTAATCAAGTTAGAATAAGTCTTGATCAGACCAAGACTCAGTCCAGTCAAATCAAGAAAAATACATCTAAAATTTTTGGGAGAGGCTTGTCCAAATTTCATCCCATGATTTTAGGACAAGCCCTAATATGGCAAAGACAACTCTTATCTTGTTTCCATCTTATGAAATTTAGGATAAGTCTTGATTACACCAGGACAAGATCCAGTCAGATCAAGATAAATTTTTATAGAGTTTTTGGAAAAACCTTGTCCAAATAGTTTCATAAATTAGCAGGTCTTGTCCTGTTTCCATCCGATGGATTAGGACAAGCCTAGATCAGGTTAGGACAAGACTTTTCTAATCTGGACAAGTTTCAGTTAGACTATGACAAACCTATACAAGGCTCCTAGGTGAGCCAAATCCAATTTGACTCAGTCGAGATGATCCAAAAAGACTACAAAAGGAGAATGTTAGGCTCGATCCTGTGCTAGAACGATTTTCTTGAACTTAATTGGATCTAATACAAATCAATCAAACTGGGTTAGCTCAATTGATGACATCTAGATCCAAATTCTTGTTTGTGTGATCCAATTAGGTTCAGTTTTGTATGGTAATGGAACATGTCATGATCTCCATCATCGACATCATTGAAACACCTTTCGATGGATCAGAACTCTTCCGATTCATCTAATTAGAATCATTGATCATCAAGATAATTCTAATTGATCCCAAAATCCACCAATGATACCTAGCAGTATATGATGGCAACCCATCAAAATTGAATAGTGAACCTCTTGGTGTAGCTACCTGTGTGACTGGGTTCTTCTATCATGAGCCCCGACGGGATTAGGGTTAAGGTGAACTCGTCAAACCAACACCCATCATATGAATGAATCATTCGATTCGAGTCTGATGTGAAACTCTAATAGAAACTTTTTTCTATTATTTCACATTACCGTGGCCATAGGTTTTAGGTCTCAATCTTATGATCATCATAGTACTACTCCTCCACTACCGAGGTTGATAGATCCCATCTTGGTGTAATCTAATTCCTACAATGAACATGCTATAGCCAACATACACCTCAGGATTTTGAATGGCTAGGAGATCGAGTTATGATGTAGTCAAACTATAACACCCTCAAGATGAACTGTCGATGCACCTTAGGTCAAACAATCAGACACACGTTGTAGCATCGAGCTTGTCATCGATGAGAAGGTAGGCTTTCTTATGACTGCTCGAGGTGGTCACACTCAGTATCCTCATTCTCTAACAAGTACTTATACTCTCACTCTGATGTTTCCACACCATAGACTCAAGACTTATCTACTCCAAGAAAGCGATCATACACTGATCTTCCGGATCTTTCACCATCCTCATGATGATCCTATAATTGGGAGCAATTTATGAGTTAATTATGATAACACATGCCTTAAATTGTCAACTCTTGAGAATATGTGTTATCATGCCTATTAACTCAATGAATGTATCACAGACACTTTAATACACAATGTGATAGAATAAATATTTTTTTAATTAATTTTAAATCAAAATTATAAAAATGCCCCTAGAAAGTATTTAACAAGTGTCAGCCAATCTGGCTTCCAGGACACACATCTAACAGTATTGTGATGAACTCTTTAGGATTATTTAAAATTGATAAAGAAGGATATTGGCACAGAAAATGATGCCAACATCAAAGATTGATGGAGCTAGAGAAGTTGGGATCACCAACGAGACTTGCAAGATGAAGTCCTAGCTAGAGTTGGTTCCACGGGACCCTCCGATGGTCAAGTTAGTTCTTTGCCCAACAAGAATGGATTACTCAGGAAGAAAATGAACAGAGTATGAGCAGAGAGTTTTTTGCTTAGAAGAAGAAACATACCTAGAGGGTCCTTTATATAGATGGAGCGCGTAATAAATTGATGGTGACAATCATAACTGCCTACTAGTGAGCCGTTCAGGCCATGTAGAGTTTGTTACAGAGGACGGGCTATCATTTGTCATGACTTGTTAGTGATTGAGTTCTATTTGTTGTAGTTTGGACAAGAGTTGAAGACTTTTGCATTTGTTAGCCAGATATTGACGTAGGCAAGGAGAACCTAAGGTCGACCGGCCAAACCTGAAGACTAATGTCACAAGGCAAGCTTGCGACTTGCTAAAGTCTGTGGAAGCAACCTCTGGTGACTTTAAGAAGTTCGGCATCTTTCTAGGTCATCCAAAGGTAGGCATATTCCAAATGGGGGTTGGAAGTACCAAGATCCAGTATCCATGGAGTAGTCAACTAGAAGAAGTTCAACTGGAAGGAGAGCAATTGGAAGGAGTCTGTCTGAAAAGAGATCGACTGAAAGGAGTCCGCCTAGAAGAAGATCGATTAGAAGGAGCTCAATTGAGAAGAGTCCAACTGGAAGGACTCCATCTAGAAGGAGATCGATTGGAAGGAGTCCGTTTGGAAGGAGATCAATTGGCAAGAGTTTGGCTAGAATCCAACTAGAAGGAGACCGGCTGGAAGGAGTTTGACTGGAAGGAGTCCGTCTAAAAGGAATCTGACTGGAAGGAGTCGATTAGAAGAAGTTCGTTTGGAAGGAGACTAGCTGGAAGGAGTCTATTTGGAAGGAATCCAGCTGGAAGGAGACTAGCTGGAAGGAGTTCATCTAGGATGAGACTGTTACTGACAATAAAGGAATTCAGCTACCCTTAAAATCCATTTCCAGTCAAGGTCAAATGGGTTGGGCTTTGATCCTGATATTCATCTTTTGGCAAGTTCGACAGTCAGAAGTTATCATTGAGAAGATCGGTAGATTTTCATGGAATGGAGGTCAGTCATAGGGACTTTGATAGGTGCTAATTTTATCTCCAACACTTGTCGCTAATTTTATCTCCAACACTTGTCTTCCTACTCTTGAGTTTAGATTTTGAATGAAGGAAGTACAAAAATTATAGCAACCGAAGTCCTTTGCTAGTTTTCTGCTCTCGAAACATAACAAACTCCACATGGCCTGAATAGCCCACTAGCAGGTAGTTATGACTATCACCATCAATCTATTATGCACTCCATCTATATAAAGGATTCTCTAGATATGTTTCTTCTTCTAAACAAAAAACTCCCTGCTCATACTCTACTCATTTTCTTCTTGAGTACTCCATTCTTGTTGAATGGAGAACTAACTTGACCGTTGGAGAATCCTACCGAAGCCAACTCCGGCTAAGACTTCATCTTGTAGGTCTCATCGATGATCCCAACTTCTCCAGCTCCAGTAATCTCCGGCGTCAGCACTATTTTCTACAGCAATAGGATTGGCGCTAGAGGAAATGTTCTTGAGCCCTTGTTCTAAAAGAAGTGCTCAGTCGAGTTCATCTTCTCTCTTTCATCATCAATTCCTCAACTCTTTTTTCTCTGATCTCTTCCTACTCCTATGAGATGCTGCCAAAGAAGGCTGCAACCCAACGATGAACTGCCTCTGCCGCCAGATCTAACCCAGATCCATCTACTCTAACCTCCTCTCCAGCACCTCAACCCCCACCACTAGCAGTCATGGTGGATTTTGAATAGTTCAACCTGCTGGTGCAGTAGGTTAAAGGCTTCACTAAGTTGGTGCAGGCCATGCAACAGCCTTAAGCACCGGCTCAGTTGGAGAGACCCCTATCGGAAAGAAGGCCCACCTGGGCAAGTGGATCGGTAACCCCTAAAAAGAAAATGCAGAGAGCAGAGAGCCCCTATTTTGATTATAATTCTTCTCTCAAAGAGACTCTTCCCATCTATAGCTAGCAGCCCTCTGAGATCTGTAAACGACATGATACTCTAACCAAAAGCTGCAAGAAATGAATCAGCAGATTGAGGAACTCTGCCATGCCACCCTAACCCATAATGATGACATTTGCACTAACCTCCAACTCTCTACTCAAATTATGCAGGAGCTCATTCCGCTGAACTTCAAGCTCCCTTAATTTAAGAATTACGATAGCACAACTGATTCGGCCAACTATCTTGAAGCTTTTAAAATAATGATGCTGCTCCATGGTGTGCCTGACACCATTGTCTGCTGAGCTTTCCCCTCTACTCTAAAGGAAGCAGCAAAACTAGTACTCGAGCATCAAAATTGGGTACCATCTTTACTTTTGATCAGCTGAGCCATGAATTCATGGCTTATTTTATTAACAGTCGATGCTGGAGGTGAGGTTCCAACTCCCTTAACTATCTTGAAGCTTTTAGAATAATGATGCTACTCCATGGTGTGCCTGACACCATTCTCTGCTAAGCTTTTCTCTCTACTCTAAAGGATGCAGCAAAAAATTGGTACTCAAGCCTCAAACTGGGTACCATCTTTACTTTCGATCAGTTGAGCCATGAATTCATGGCTCATTTTATCAACAGTCAATGCTAGAGGTGAGGTTCCAACTCCCTTATCAACATCAAGCAGAAAGGAGAGTCCATCCAAGCTTATATCAATCGTTTCAATACAGCTGCTTTAGAGATCTACAATCTGGATCAGTCTATTGCCATGGCCGCACTGAAAAATGGTTTTCAGAATAATGATCTCCTCTTCTCCTTGGAGAAGAAGTACCCCCAGGACTTCGCTGACATGCTGGCCTGGGCTGAAGGCTACGCCCGAGCGAAGGAGGCCTTCAAGCTGAAAGATGAAGAGACTGCAAGAGAGTGGCAAACGGGTGAATCAAGCAACTCCATAGTTGTTAAGAAGCCAAATGAAGCTCAACCGCGCTCCAAAACTCCTCCTAAGTGCCAACAAGCTCAGACTCCACCCCAAGCTCATCGACAAAAGAGCTCGAGCCAAAGGGCATGACGAGGCTCCTCACCTAGAAGGTTTCATAATTATGCCCCTCTGAATGCTCCTAAAATCCAAGTGCTGATGAAGATAGAGGAGCAACTGCTAAGGCCTGAAAGAATGCGGACTCACCCAGCCCGGCGTAACCCTAATAAGTATTGCCTTTATCACCATGACCATGATCATGATACTGAGGAGTGCATCCAGCTCCAAGAAGAAATTGAGGAGCTAATTAGATGAGGATGGCTGGACCGCTTTCTAAGATGTCAGTCAAAAAAATGGAGGATCAGCCAAGAGCCCTACCACAGCCTGAACCATCTCAGAGAGATGAGCCATAGGGAGATTGGCCTTTGCTCGAAATCATCAATACCATTGTTGGAGGACATCGATAGGGGGAGGGAAGCATTTCGATAGAGCCAATGAAGAAACAATGGATTGAAGAAACCATCATTTTTACTGAAAAAGATGCTCAAGGAGTTCAATTTTCACATAATAATATGGTTGTAGTTACTTTAAATATTACTGATTATGATGTACCTCACATTTTAATTGATAATGGAAGCTCTGCTGATGTTTTATTTTAGGATGAATTCTCTAAAATATCCATACCTGATAATAGAATGGAGCCAATAAGTTCTCCACTATTCGAATTCACTGACGATGCAGTGTCGATTGAGGGAATAGTAACTTTATCTATCATGACAGGTCGATACCTAAGGTAGTCAAAAGCCTAAGTGAATTTTTTGGTGATGAAGGTTCCCTCAGCTTACAACACCATTCTTGGCTGACTTGGCTTGAATGTACTTTGGATAGTCGGTCTTGACCTATTACTTGAAGATGAAGTTCCTAACAAGTTATGGAATTGGAAAAGTCAGAGGAGATCAAGCTCTTGCACGGCACTGTTACACTATTGCTTTACAAGGAAGAAAGCAGATTGAATCCTATTCGGTAGATGGACTTGATGCCCGTGATGATTTGATGGAAGAATGAGGAGAACTAATCGAAGATCTTATTATAGTTCCTTTAAATGATGGACAAGAAGACCACACTGTGCAAATTGGCTCCCACCTGAGGAAAGAAGTCAGGAAATAGCTCATCACTTTCTTGCAAAGAAATGCCGATATTTTCATCTAGGTACCCATAGATATTCCCGAGACTGATGCAGAGGTGATGGAACATTGTCTAGTTATAGATCTCAAACATCGGTCAATAAAGCAAAAAAAGTGCAACTTTACACTAGAGTGGTAAAAGGCCATTGCGGACGAGATCGACAAACTCCTCAAAGCCAAGTTCATCAGAAAAGTATCCTACCCAGACTAGATTGCCAACATCGTCCTCATCAAAAAAGCAAATGGTAAGTGGAGGATATGCATAAACTTCATAGATTTGAACAGAGTCTGTCCAAAGGACAGCTACCCCGGCCCTTGTAGATGAATGATCAACTGGTGGATGCAACTTTGGGCTATAAGCTCCTCACTTTCATAGATGCCTTCTCCGATTATAATCAAATCTGGATGGCACTAGAAGATGAGAAAAAAACTACTTTTATTACTGACCATGGTCTCTATTGTTATAGAGTTATGCTATTCAGACTAAAGAATGCAAAATGCCACCTATCAGTGCCTAGTGAATAAGATCTTCAAGGAGCAGATCGATCGCAATGTGGAGGTTTACATGGACGACATGTTGGTTAAAGATCGATCTTCATCAAATCACATTGTCGATCTTAAGGAGACCTTTAGCACCCTTCGAAAGTACAAGATGAAGCTGAACCCTATGAAATATACTTTCAGAGTGACTTTGAAAAAGTTTCTAAGATTCATGGTATCAAGACGCGATATCAAGGCAAATCCAGAGAAAATCAGAGCCATCCAAGAAATGACTGCCCCTAAAATAATAAAAAAAGTTTAGCACCTTACAGGCAAGGTGGCAATCCTGAATCACTTTATCTTGAGATTGGTGGAGCATTGATGCCCTTCTTCCAAGTACTTAAGTAGCCCAAGAACTTCAATTAGACTCCTAAGGGTCAGCGGGACTTTGAAGAATTGAAGAACTATCTTAGTTCACCTCCACTCATCGCCAAGCTAGAATTTGGAGAAGAATTATTTTTATATCTGGCAGTATCCCTGGCAGCCATTGGAGCTATCCTAGTTAGAGAAGAAGCTAAAATTCAGAAGCCGATCTACTATATAAGACAAGTTCTAAGGGACATGGAAATAAGGTGTACGAAATTAGAAAAACTAACTTATGTCTTGTTAATTAAAGCTAGGAAGCTCCGATCATACTTTCAGGGCATATGGTCATGCTTCTCACTGATCAACCTATTAAAGTAGTTCTTCACTGGCCTGACACCTCTAGGAGAATAGCAAAATGGGCGACTGAGCTGACCAAATTTGATATCAATTTTCAGCCTCGATCATTCATTAAACCTTAAATACTGGTTGACTTTGTAGTAGATTGCACCATCCCAGACATGGCCGAACCTAAGCACCAAAAAGTTTGTATTCCTAGTTCTCCTGAAGAATAAGTTGATCTTCCTGAAGATTTTTGAACTTTGTATGTAAATGGCTTATCCAATGCCTCAGGGGTGAGTGCAGAACTAATTTTAATTAATCTAGAGAAAATTATTGTTGAGTACACTACTATAGAACAAGACTACGGTAATGGTTTATAATCGCTATCGTAGGCTATGGCAGTGGTTAGCTAATCAATGCTACTGCGGCCATCATCGTAGGTCTATGACAGCGGTTATGGAAACCACTACCATACACAGCCTATGGCAGCGATTTTATAACCGCTGTAATAGGTCGAGCTATGGCAGCGGTTATGGAACTACTGTCATAACTCGAACATAACAACAGTTATAGAACTGCTACCATAGCTCGACCTATGGCAGCGGTTACAGAACCGCTACCATAGATCTAATGGAGTAGTTCCGTAACCACTGCCATAGATCAAGGCAGCAGTTTGGCACACCTACAGAAGCAGTTTTGTAATCACTATCGTAGCTTTTGAATAATATAAAAATATAAAAATTTTAATTTTTTATATAATTTATCTAATAGATGTAGAGATATATAATATAATAAAAAATATAAAAAAATATTATAAATATAAGAATATTTTTAAAATACTTAAATTTTATTATCAAATAAAATTTATTATAATATTTTTAAAAAAAATATATCAGAAGTCTCCTAAATCTACATCATCGTCATCATCAAGAGATGGAGCACAAGCTAGAGCTAAAACCGAAGCTGGAGGAGTTGGAGCTGGAAAGGCTAGAGCTGGAACATCGGCCAACATGTCCCCAAGGCCCATAAAATCTGCTCTAAAATACGTAAGGAGACTCATCACCATGGTGCTTAGGATGCCCTCCAAATGAGATATGTGCTCCTTAGCATGAGCAGCCCACGTCATAGCCTGATCTGCCTGCACCATAGCCTAAGCTACCTGCGCCAATGCCTCCTCAAGCTACTTCCGACTAACGATACTAAAAACATGTGAAGAGATGCTCACCTTAGAATAGTAGCTTATCGACGTATGTCTGAGCCCACATCGGATCCTCCCAGAGTGCTAAGGCCCTAAGACCTGAGATAGATGATCATGGAGGCCAGAGCTATCTAGGCCCTCGCTCGTGAGCACATCTAACTATTCCTACAATTATAAATTCAAATAAAATTATATAAGAAATGCTATAATACTAATAATATATATTAATATATTTATTACTTACAAAAATTCTTTCAATCGCAGCGTTCATCGGCCTGCCCTTCTTGTCCGTACGGCTGGATCGAAAGTTCTCGCTATAGGTGGACATCACTCCATCTCTCATCAGCTATAACAATGGATCAATTTATTAGAAATATGAAAAAAAATATTAATTTAATTTATCTAGTAAGATTTAAAATTCGTTACCTCTCTATGCATATGACTAGCCATAGACTCATGGCCTAGAGTGTGCGTGTCCCCCCAGGCTGCCCGATTCTTTCGATTCTAATGGAAGGTAGCCTAATAAGTATTCAAATAAATAATAAATATTTAAAAAATATTTAAATATAATTTTAAGCATATTAAAAAATTTAAAAGTTAAAAATTTTATCTCAAACTCTTGGGTCCTCCAATGTCTAACCATCCCCTCCCATTGACTCGGGGGACAGTCCTGTATCTAAGGAACAAGCTCCTCCAGAGTGTCTCGTTAATGCTTAAGCCATCTTCTATGGAGCTTGACCTTATAGTCCCGATACAACTCTTCAATCTTCTTCAGTCAGGCATCTCGAGCCATCTCATGATCTAAGAAGTCATACCTCCTCTGCATAAAATTATCAAAAGTCAATTACCAAATTATTCTAATCAAATAAAGTGTAAACACATCAAATACATATATAATTAAGATACACTTACCCATATCTCCTCCCACACTTGGTCCCTGACACAGCATCCATCAATCGCCAGTCCATGGGCAATATTGGAATGATGTGGGACCATCTCACAAGCACTCCAAAAAATGAATGCATCTCTTGTGCGGTCTCCCCTACTGGCCTCCCCTCTGCATCATATTGCACCATCACCTGATGCTAGCGGTTCCACACGTGGCATACATGTGGAACTATGAAATATCCTACTAGATGATGTACCTACAATAATAATATATTATGCAAATATATAAATATATAAATATTATATAAAAAATAAATAAATAATATAATATAATAAAAATATACACTCAAATGTTGGTGTTGGAGCAAGTGTCAGAGATGTGGCTGACGGTAGAGGCTTAGATGCCGATGGAGTATATGTCGGTGGTGGAGTAGATGCCGACGATGGAGTGGATATCGATAGTCCTTGAGCAGCTGATGCGGAGGTAGATGAACTATGCTCCAACTGCTCCTCAGATGTCGACCTCCCCATAACATGCCGAGAGGAGGGGATGAAAGCTAGATGGCATTTCGGTGCCATCGTGACCTACAACGTTAATGAACATTAACCAATATAACATGTTGAACAATAATATTAATATAGCATCAATAAATAGACTCTAATATTTATACCAGAATATTGAAGTTATCTATAATACCCCAGCCTTGTATAGAATTTTTGGATTATATGTTATTTCTTTGGTGTTGGCTTAAGTTTCTAGGATTGACCTTGCAGGCCACTTAATCTTAGTTATAAACTACTTTGAATTAAACTTACTTTACCAAGATTTATTGAGGCCATTTGAGTATAAATTATGACTATCTATCATTTCAAGTTCTAAAAATTTTTTAAGTCTAAAAACTAGCACCTATAAGAAGGGCTATATAAAATATGCATTTTCTTAGAACAAAAAGTCTTGGTAATTGATCTCTAAATGTTGGTGAGTCAACAAGTAATTTTAACAAATTTTAGAGATCCTTTAATCTATTCATTCTAAAGCAAGAAGATTTTAAAGTTTTGGATTTGAATAATTTAAACTAGAACCCAAATTTTAGTCTCTTATTCTTATGAATTTTGATTTTTTTGATATTTTTATTGGTTCCAAGTAGGGAGGTGTTTCTTATTTATATTTATATTTTAAAGTTAATGGATAACTTAAAAAAAAGAAATATAAATAAGCTGAGATTTATGTAAAGCTATGAATAGAATCTGAAAAGTAAAATTTCTAAAACTCTAGAATTCAAGCTGATCCGAATTGAAATCGAGCCGGTCCGAGTCTCAAGTTATAGAATGAGCTGACTCAACTGGCATTCGAGCTGGTCTAATTTGAAGCCTAGCTGGCTTTACATAATATTTTCTATTTTCTTGAGAGAGCCGACTCGATTTGGCATCGAGCTAACCCAACTGGCATTCTAGCTGGCCCGATTTAGAGCCAAGCCGACTCTACATAATGAGTTTTCTATTTTTTTAGGAGAGCCAACTCGATTTGGCATCGAGTTGACCCAACTAGCATTTGAGCTAGCCCGATTTGGGGCTGAGCCAGCTCGATCAACTGAAAAAGGGTTATACTTAGTCTATTCATTAATCATTGTTTAGAGAATTATTCTTTAAAACTTAGAGCAAGAAATTATACTTTCAAAAATATCCAACTTTTAAGAAAAACTCTATCAAATTTTTGGTAGAAATTATATATCTAATTTACCCTCTTAGACATCTTCGTTAGGCTTGCTAGGTTGGCTAGTCCGTCCTATATACCGATCATGACCTTGATTTTGAGTTGTCACATCATCACCTAGTGGCATCTACAATATGGACATCACCATCGCTCCTGATAAATATATCTAGGATCTCGATAGTACCAGATAAGTTATCCTAGAGGAGCACTATGCATGCATGGTCCAACATTGTCATCAACTTCGGTATCATCAAAAATATGCCTAAGCACCATCCTTACAACAATACCCTATTGAGGCTCCAAGGGATCACTAATGTAGAAGACTTGACTAGCACCAACTAATAGGTAAACATATGCAATAAGTGCATCCTATCACCAACTAATAGATAAAGATAGGTCCTATCCCATTCAGAAATTGCATTAATTTTATAGATTTATTATAGTGATCAAACGATATGCAACAGGATCGAATGAAATTTTGACAACATTTTCCCTTAATTCTCTCATGTAGGGAGAACAAAAGAAAAATACTATCCAAAATTTTATTCGAAATTCTTAGCATACCGTTTAATTACTAGAATTATCTATAGAATTATTTATAATTTTTAAACTATCCAAATTAGATAATCAATTGATCATTGTACATAATTCTTCCATCCGTACAATTACATATAAATGTATGGATGCCGAAGATTATGTACACTAATCAATTGATGGGTATACCATTATTCAATGCAATAAATAAAAATAATAAGATATAAATAGTCGATAAGAGTTCTATTATCTGCTAGCACGATCCACAACCACCGACATCGCCCAGAACCTACCAGTGGAGATTTTCTTATCGATCGGCATGGCCTAAGAGCTATCCACAATCGTCGACACGGCATGGCTCAAGATCGTCAATACGATACGGCCCAAGACCATCCATAACCATCGATATGGCATGGCCCAGCCCAGAACCCACCGGCATGATCCAGAACCAGCCGACAGGAGTTCTCTTATCCACCAACATGATCCATGACCAATGGATAATTATAATTTTTATAATTAATATTTATAATATTTATTATAAAAATTATAATCAAATATTAATATAAATATTATAAAAGATAAATAAATAATACTATAAAATTTTTAAAAAAATTATACCTATGGCTACAGAGAGGGATCATATAGAGAGCTCCAAGGATCGTCGATAGCGATACTAGAGGAAGATGATGGTACTAGAAATCACCTATAAAATGATCGAGACAGACATTGAGTTAGAAAGAGAGAAGAGAGAAAAAGAGAAAGAGGAGAGAGAGAGAAAGAGGTAAGAGAGAGAGAAATAGCAAGGAGGGAGGGTCGAGTCGAGGGAAGAGAGGAGCTGGTGGAGCCAACAGCCAAGCCGACTAGGGAAGAAGGGGGAGGAGGGGGCTCAAGCCGAGGGAAGAGAGGAGAGAGAGAGAGTAGAGAAGGATCGGGGTTGGCGGTCAAGTCGAAGAAAAAGAGGAGAGAAAGAGAGGTGATCATAACCGACGGCCGAGGAGGTGGGGGATGAAGGAGGAGGAGGGTGGCACGGTAATGGGGAGGCCGAGGGTTGGGCTGTGGGCAAAGCCGGAGGGGAGGCAGTAGGGTGGTTGCGAGCAGTAGCCCGGTGGAGGAGCCATGGGCCTAGGCTGAGGAAGAAGGGTAAGGGGGTGGCGTGGTGATGGGGAGACCAAGGGGGTGGGCTGCGGGTGGAGCTAGAGGGGGGGCGGGGGGTGGGTTGCGGGCTACAGCCTAGCAAAGGAGCTGCCAGCCTAGGCCGGGGAAGAAGGAGAAGGGGGTGGCATGGTGACGGGGAGGCTCAGTGGTAGGTTGTGTGCAGAGCCAAAGGGGGGGCGGGGGGGTGAGTTGTAGGTGGCAGCTCGGTGGAGGAGCCGTGGGCCTTGGCTAGGGAAGGAAAGGGAGGAGGGGGAGGTGGCGGCACCGACCGAGGAAGAAGGGGGAGGCGCAAGTGGAGGCAGCGCCAGTCGAGGAGCCAAAAGGAAGCGGAGGAGGAGGCACCGACCGAGAAAGAAAAGGGAGGGGTAAGGTCTCACCAATGGTAGAGAGGAGGAAGAGAGAGAGAGAGAACAATCGACAGAGAGGAAAAATAATTTGGGGGCAGGCAGTTGAAAATAATTTAACCTATGGCAGCGATTTTGGAACCGCTGCCATAGGTATCAAAATTCGAGCTAACTCGAATTAAAATCGAGCTGGCCCGAGTTGCAGGCTATAGAAATGAATATTCTATTTTCTGAGTGAGTCAGGCTAATTTGGATTCGAGCCAACACGACTGACAATCGAGCCAATCTGATTTAGATCCGAGCTGGCTCAGTCAGCGGGAATAGATCTATGGCAGCAATTTTTATTAACCACTACTGTAGATTAAACTATAGTAGTAGTTTTTTGTAATCACTATTGTAGGCTCAACCTATTGTAGTGGTTAGTCATAATCGCTGCAATATATTTTTTTCATATTTTTACTCTAAATATTATATAATTTTAAAATTTAATATCTATCTTCACCATTCATTATCTAAATAATTATCATTAGAGTGTCAACACAAAAGGCCACCTCGATCCGATGGCCCTAGCTTCATCGATCAAAAAAATTTGATTTCGACAACCATGAACAACGACATGATGATCTGATAGATGAAGACCTTCGATATATCCAAAAATCTATAATGATGATCTTGATAATTTTTATAGCATATTATCAAAGTTTCACTTCAATCGGATATCGTTATCATGGTTAATTTAGAATGGAGTTATTTCGGCCGTTAAATGAGAAACGAGTGATCAAAGGAACAAACGGCATCCATCTATGGAATAATTTTTTAGATAAATAATCTTGACTACTATTTTAATAATTTTTATGATGGTGATCATAAAATTTAAATCATGGATGTAAGAACAATCTAAAACTATACATCGCTGGATACCCATTCTTAAACTCCATTGATAATTGTGCTTGTGCTTTTGTAAGATCTGCTTAACATGAATTTTTCTTATAAAAATGATTTAAATTTTATGATCACCATCATAAAAATTATTAAAATAGTAGTCAACGTCATTTATCTAAAAAATTATCTCATAATCGAACGTCATCTAGTCCTTTAATCACTCATTTCTTATTTAACGACCGAAATCACCCCATGCAAATTGATCATGATAACGATATCCGATTGAAGTAAAACTTTGATAGTATGCTACAAATATCATCAAGATCATCATTGCAAATTTTTGGATACATCAAAGATCTTCGTCTATCAGAGATCATCATTCATGGTCGTCGAAATTAATTTTTTTTAATTGATGAAGCTAGGGCCATCGGATCGAGATGGCCTTTTATGACGACACTCTAATGATAATTATTGAAATAATGAATGATGAAGATGGATATTAAATTTTTAAATTATATAATATTTAGAGCAAAAATATGAAAAAATTATATCGTAGTAGTCATGATTAACGACCGTAATATGTTGAGCCTACGACAGCGGTTACAAAGAACCGCTGCAATAGGTTAATCCTACGGTAGCGGTTAACCTTAACCGCTGTCATAGGTCTGACTTATGGCAATGGTTAAACCCAACCACTATCATAGCTCGGACCTATGGCAGCGGTTAATCTTAACTACTGTCATAGGTCGGACCTATGGCAGTGATTAGGGTTAACCGCTACCGTAGATTCTATTACAGCAATTTCAAAAATTGTTGTCATAATATGTGCTATCGTAGCCCTTTTCTATAGTAGTGGTATGCTCTGCACTTTGAATTTTTTGCCACTAATAATGGAGCAGAATATGAAGCTTTGATTGCATAACTGAGAATAGCTAAAGAGTTGGAAGCAGAACACCTGAAAGTTTATAGTGACTCTCAGCTAGTTGTGGGGCAACTTAATAACAACTATGAAGCTTGGAAGGAAAACATGAAGAAGTACTTAAAAAAGATAAGAAGCTTGACCTCGACCTTTGATTGCTTTGATATCCAATAGATCCCTAGAGCAGAAAATACTAGAGCCGATCTTCTTTCTAAATTGGCTATTCTAGCCCCGAATGAATTGCCAAAAGAAGTTTTCTTTGAAGTTTTGCAGCATCCAAGTTCGGAAGAGTCCCAAGTAGTAATGCAGGTTGACTATGAGTCCTGCTAGATCAATCCATTAATTTCATATCTCAAAGATGGAGTTCTTCCTAAAGACCCCAAGAAAGCTTAGAAATTGAGAAATCAAGCCTCCTGCTATATTTTGTATGAAAATAAGTTATACAAGAGGTCATATTCTTTGCCACTCCTCAAATATCCCTGACCTTCCAAAGCTGATTATGCCTTGAAAAAAGTTCATGAGGAAATATGTGGAAACCATCTAGGGCCCAGATCTCTATCTTATAAGTTACTTCGATAAGAATATTATTAGCCAACCATGCATGAGAATGCCATAAATTATGTGAGAAAATATGATTGATGCTAGAGGAATACAAGTATTCAGGGACAACCAGCTTCACAACTCACACCCCTAAGTGCCCCTTGGCCGTTTGCATAGTGGGGGATGGATATACTTGGATCTTTTTCATGGCATCTGAATAGTGAAAATTTCTTTTGATAGTAGTGGATTATTTTACTAAGTGAGTAGAGGCCAAATATCTAGTAAAAATAACTAAATCCAAGGTATAGGACTTCATCTGAAAGTCGATTGTTTGCAGATTTGGCTTACCTCGAATGTTAATCACTAATAATGGATGTCAGTTTACAGGAGTAAAGTTTGCCGAGTTTTATGAAGATCTAAATATTTTTCATCATTTTACATCTATGGCACACCCTCAAGCAAATGATAAAGTCGAGGTAACCAACAGAACTCTACTTCAAGAAATAAAAGCAAGACTTGAAAAGGCAAAAGGAATGTGGGTGGACAAACTTTATCATGTGCTGTGGGCCTACCAAACCACCCAAAGACTGCCAACAGGAGAAACTCCTTTTGCATTAGCCTTTGGAATAGAGGCTATCATCCCAATTGAACTTTAACTTCCCTCCACACAAGTTGAAGCTTTCGATGAACAAAGCAATTCACAAAACCTCAGGACAAACCTCGACTTGTTGGAGGAAAAATGGAAGAAAGCTCTGATCAGGATGGCTACCTAAGGCAAAGGGTAGCCCATTACTACAATTCTAAAGTGAAGAGCAAAATATTCAAAGTGGGAGATTTGGTGCTTCGACGAGCAGATGTTTCATAGCCACAAAATTAAGAAAAGCTCGCCCCAAACTAGGAAGATCTATATGAGGCCATGGAAATTATCCAATCGGAAACTTATTATCTAAAAGAGCTTGGAGGGTCAACATTTTCACGACCTTGGAATTTAGAAAATCTATGGATGTACTATCAATGACTATTTCAATAAAATTTTCTTTAACAATTCTTGTCTTTGGTGAAAAGTTATACAATGATAGAAAATTATCCAATCGAACTTTGCTTTCAAATAAAGTAGAAAACCTCATGTTCTTAAATAGGAGGTAATGGAGAGAGGCCCTCTCAATGGTCCATTTGTGCCCCGGCAGTCTTGTTAGGAACAGGAAGAGAAGCTCATCCTAACAAGAAAGATAGCAACCACATCAGAAATAGGAGGAGAACCTCGTCCTGATGTGGAAGAAGACCCCTATGGAGGATAGAAGGCCTCCTATTCTTAAATAGAAGGTAATTCTCCTCGACCTGAAATAGAAAATGACCCCTATGAGGGACAGAAGACCCCTACGAGGGATAGAAGGCCTCTTATTCTTAAACAGGAGGAAATGGAGAGAGGCCCCCTCAACGGTCCTTTTGTGCTCCAGTAGGCTTGTTAGGAATAGGAGGAGAATCTCATCCTAACAAGAAAGATAGCCAACCACATTAGAAATAAGAAGAGAACCTTATCCTGATATGGAAAAAGACCCCTACGAGGGACGAAAGTGAAGAAAAAATCAGATTTTTTTTGGGTCAGGTTCGTTCAAATCTGATTGGTTCGAGAGGTATATTTCAAAAAAATTTTCTTAAATCCAAATTAGATCTAATATTTTCTAGATCTAACTTTATGATCTAATAAATAAAAAATTAAATTAAATTAAATCTAAGTTAATGTTACCTTATTTTGGATAATTCGATTACCCTTTGATGATCTTGCTAATTGCCTGAGGTTCTGAATCTAGCCATGCAAGCACCTGGCCTCTACCGGTATCCACTCGGACTGGATCTGGAGATCCTCTTCTTCTTTTTTTCTTCAAAAATTATATTTGGATCTGATTTGGAGGATCTTCAAAACTCCTTCTGAAGATCAGCAGTCGTCTCTGCAGCAGTGCTGCCTTCTTCCTTTCTCGTCAGCCTTTTCTTGCCTGGATCGCACCAAACTGAAGCCCAACTTCCCTTGGACATGGAGAGGAGAGAGAGGATCAGAAGATGGCATGGACGAGGGAGAGGGGCAGCCTTAGGGTAAAGCTAGGAAAAAGCTCTCTTTAGGTTGGGCGCAGATAGGATTTATTTATAGACCTTGCTGCGCCATGCAGTGCTGCATCATCCCAGCCAATCACATTGCTTCGTACAATCAGATCTAAATCTGATTGGTGGGATGACATCACCTGATCTAATCAGATCAGAGCCCCATAGATTCATCCTTAGATGGTGCCTTAGATTGGTCAAAGTCTATAAGTAAGGGTCATCGAGTTTGAATCCAAGAAGCAACCTGGAGTCCCATCCATATGGGACTCCAGTGTTTATGCACATAGGGTGCACGCCTAGGGATGGGACTCCAGTGTTTATCCACATGGGGTGCACGCCATCCTAGGCATGCACCCTTCATCTATCTGCCAAATGGTAGGTGGACTTGGTCAATAAGTCTCTCCTATGGGTGCATGACACATGGGCAGATGTCCAAGGGTCAAAGGTCAATGTTTGAACAAAGTCAAAGGAAAAGAATTAGCAGATGATGGAAAATGGTAGGTGTTATCTCAAATTTATCTCATAAATTAAGACAATCCTTTTCTAATCTGGATAAGTTTCAGTCAGATCAGGTAAAGGTACCTGAGTGAGCACAAACATATTTGGCTCAGTCGAGATAACTTTTAATGATAGAAAAAGAAGAACGTTAGGCTCAATCGTGTGCTATCACGATTTCCTTGAACCTAATTGAATCTAATTCAAATCAATTAAATTAGATTGGTCCAATTGATGATATCCAGATCCAAATCTTTGTTTGTATGACCCAGTTAGATTCAGTTCTGTATGGTAATGGGATATGTCATGATCTCCATCATCGACATCATCGAAACTCCTTTCGATGGATCAGAACTCTTCTGATTTAGACAACTAGAATGATCGATCATCTAAATCATTCTAATTGCTCCCAAAATCCACCAGTGACACCTAGCAGTATATGGTGGCAACCCATCAAAACTAAAAATGAACCTCTTCGGTGCAGCTACTTGTGTGATTAAGTTCTTCTATCTTGAGCCCCGATCAGATTAGGGTTAAGGTGAACTCGTCAAACCCTAATTTCTATCATATGATTTAATCATTCGATTCAAGTCCGATGTGAAAATCTTAATAGAAACTCTTTCTATTATTTCACTCTCTGTCATGGCCATGGGCTTATGGACTTGATTCTCATGATCATCATAGGGCTGCTCCTCATCCACCGAGGTAGATAGATTCCATCTTGGTGCAATCCAATTCCTACAATGAACATGCTATAGCCAACATACACCTCAGGATTCTGAATGGCTAGGAGATCGAGTCATGGTGTAGTCAAACTATAACACCCTCAAGGTGAACTGCCGATGCACCTCAGGTCAAAGAACCAGACACACCACTGCAGCTTCGAGTCAGTCATCGATGAGAAGGTAGACTTCCTTATGACTACTCGAGGTGGTCACGCTCAGTGCCCTCGTTCTCTAACGAGTATCTATACTCTCGCTCCGGATGTCTCTACACCGTAGACTCAAGACTCATCTACTATAAAGAAGCGATTGTACATTAACCTTCCGGAATCAATCACCATCCTCATGATGATCCTATGGTCAGGAGCATTTTATGAGTTAATAATGAAAATTCATGTCTTAAATTTTCAACTCTTGAAAATAAGAATTATCATTACCATTAACTCAAGGGATGTATCACAGACACTAAATACACATATGTGATAGAAAATAACCCATTTTATTATTTATAGTCAAAATTATAATTTTGCCTCTAAAAGTATATTACAAGTGTCAGCCAATTCTAGCTTCTAGGGCACACATATCTAACAAACTTTCACTTGACTTAAAGCCAATTGGCTACAAATCTAAGTCCCATCTTCTCAAGGTTGGCTTCAATCTTCTGCTGGCCCAACGGCTTCGCAAGTAGGTCCGCCATATTGTCTGTGGAGTCGACTCTCTTGACCTCGACATAATCCTTCTTGAGGTAATCACGGATGAGATGGTATCACCGCTCGATGTGCTTAAATTTTTTGTGAGACCTCGGCTCCTTAGCAAGGACTATAGTGCCATTATTGTCACAATATAGAGGAATGGCATCTGATGGCATCACTCTGATCTCTGCGATAAACTTCTTATACCAGAATGCCTCCTTTGCAGCTTCTGATGCAGCGATGTATTCTGCTTCTATGATGAAATTTTCTATTACTGTCTGCTTGAAACTTTTCCAACTGACAGCTCCACCATTGCACACAAACAAACTTTCAGATGTCGACTTTCGATCATCTACATCGGACATAAAATCTGAATCTGTATACCCTTGGACTTGGAGTTCTCCATTACCAAAAATCAATAACATATCCTTAGTTCTTCTTAAGTACTTAAGGATACATTTCACAGAAGTCCAATGTTCTTCACCTGGATTCGACTGATATCTACTCGTGACACTCACAGCATGGGCTATATCAGGTTGTGTACATAACATGGCATACATGAGGCTCCCTATTGCTAAAGCATAAGGGATCTTGCTCATGCGTTCTATTTCCTCAGGTGTGCTAGGGCACATCTTCTTGGAAAGATGAATGCCATGCCTGAAGGGTACTAAACCCCTCTTAGAGTTTTCCATACTAAACCTCTTTAGCACTTCCTCTATGTACATCTTCTATGAAAGTCCTAGCATCCTATTCGGTCTATCTCTATAGACCTTAATTCCTAGAATAAAAGATGCTTCTCCTAGGTCTTTCATGGAGAATTCTTTAGATAACCATATTTTAACTATGGTCAACATGGAAATATCATTCCCAATAAGGAGGATGTCATCCACGTACAATACGAGGAAGACAACAGCGCTCCCACTGATCTTTTTGAAGACACATGGCTCCTCATTTTTTATGAAACCAAATAATTTGATCACATCATTAAAATGAGTATTCTAGCTTTGAGATGCTTGCTTAAGTCCATATATGGACCTTTGCAGCTTGCATATCTTGTGATCATCATCACGGAATGTGAAACCTAGTGGCTGTTCCATATAGATATCTTCCTCAAGATATTCATTTAAGAATATCATTTTTACGTCCATTTGCCATATTTCATAATCGAAATAGGCTGCAATAGCAAGCAATGTGCGAATGAATTTTAGCATAACTACTAGCAAAAAGGTATCCTGATAGTCAATGCCTGCACATTGACTATAACCTTTTGCCACTAATCTAGCCTTGAATATCTCCACATTCCCATCTGCACCAATCTTTCTCTTGTAGATCTATTTACATCCAATAGGTACTATACCTTCTGATGGATCTACCAAGGTCCAGATTTGGTTTAAGTGCATCAAGTCAATTTCTGACTTCATTGCCTCTAACCATTTCTCGAAGTCGATATTCGATATCGCCTCATTATAGGTTTTGGGATCATCACCATGAACCCCTTTTCCTATGAGAAATATTTTCTCTACATCCTCTAAAATAGTACCTAAGTACCTCTCAGGGGGATAGAAAATCCTTTCCAATCTACGAGGTGGAGGAGGTAGTGAATGGATTGGCTCAACCTGATTTGGTTCCATTTGGTCCTTAGCTCATTGCTCTTGTGAGACTTTCTCTTTGAGCTTGATCTACTTTCAAATGCCACCATCTTGAATAAACTATTTTTCAAGAAAAATGGCTTATCGACTTACAATCACATTATGATCTTCTAGAATATAGAAATAATATCCTAATGACTCTTTGGGATATCCTATAAATCGAGCTCTGAAGGACCTAAAGTCTAACTTGTCTGCTTGTTGTCTTTTGACATGAGCCGGACAACCCCAAATTCTGAGATGACTCAAACTTGATTTCTTACCATGCCATATCTCATACGGTATGGTAGGAACGGTTTTAGAGGAAACCCTATTCAGTAAGTATATAGCACTTAACAAATAGTATCCCCAAAGAAAATTAGAGAGATCAGTAAAGCTCATCATGGATCGGACCATATCTAATAGGGTTCGGTTCCTTCATTTTGAAACCCCATTGAGTTGAGGTATTCTAGATGGAGTCCATTGAGAGACCATGCCACTTTTCTTGAGATAGTCCAGGAATTTCCAACTAAGGTATTCACCTCCTCGATCTGATCGAAGAACCTTAATGGGTTTTTCAGTTTGCTTTTCTACTTCATGTCTGAATTTTTTCAACTTTTCAAAAGCTTCAGACTTATGTCTCATAAGATACACATACCCATACCTAGATAAATCATCGGCAAAGGTTATGAAGTAGACAAAGTTGCCTCTAGCTGATACATCAAATGGGCCACATACATCAATATGTACTAGGGCAAGAAGATCCGTGGCCCTTTTCCCATGTTCTACAAAAGGGAGCTTAGTCATTTTGCCATGAAGATAGGATTCACAAATTGGATATGACTCGAAAGTCAACGGACTCAATAGCCCGATTTTCTTCAATTTGTTAACCCTATCTTTTGCTATATGACCCAATCTTAGGTGCCATAGATACCTACCGTTTGGACTATCCCTGGGTCATTTCATGGTATTCACATTTTGCTCAATATTAAAAATAGATACATCAACATGTAACTGATAAAGACCGTTAATAAGGAAACCACTTGCAATTTTATTTTTTTCATAAAGAATGTTACAAGGGTCCTTAAGAAAACTAATTACATAGCCTTCTAATGCAAGGCAAGAAATAGAAATCAAATTCCTGCTTGCTGTAGATACATAATAACAGTCTTTTAACACTAAGTCTAAACCAAATGGTAGTCGAGGCGGGTATGTTTCCATGGCCATGGCAGCAACTCTTGCTCCATTTTCGATGCATAGGATCATCTCACCATCCCTCAGCCTCCTGCTATCCTCAAGACCCTACATGGAAGTGCACAAGTGAGCACTAGAACCAGAGTCAAGCACCCAACTGGATGCAGAAGAAATCGTAAGGTTAGACTCAATAACGAGCATACCTCCAGAAGGACCTGCCTCCTTCTTCTTTAGGGTGGTCAGGTATGTAGGGCAGTTCCGCTTTCAGTGGCCGTTATTATTGCAATGGAAATACTTTTCTTTGTCATCGGCCTTCTTCAACTCTATTTGCCTTCTTCTTCTTTCCTCCTTCCACCTTTCTGCTTTTTCACAGACTTTTTCTTCTTTCCAAAAGACTTTCTTCTTGGAAGAAGTCCGTTCCATAGCAAGCACTGAGCCTTTAGAACCTTTCATAGAAAGCTCAGCTGTAACCAGCATATTCATAAGTTCGGCCAGAGAATTTTGAAGTTTATGCATATGGTAAGTTCATGATGAACTGCCCA
>QRFJ01003221.1:89579-186073 GCA_006176705.1 Cocos nucifera
TCAGTGGCCGTTATTATTGCAATGGAAATACTTTTCTTTGTCAGCGGCCTTCTTCAACTCTATTTTGTTCTTCTTTCCTCCTTCCACCTTCTGCTTTTTCACAGACTTTTTCTTCTTTCCAAAAGACTTTCTCTTGGAAGAAGTCCGTTCCATAGCAAGCACTAAGCCTTTAGAATCTTTCATGGAAAGCTCAGCTGTAACCAACATATTCATAAGTTCAGTCAGAGAATTTTGAAGTTTATGCATATGGTAGTTCATGATGAACTGCCCATACGCATCAGTCAAGGATTGCAGGATTATATCATTCTGCAGATCCAAGTCCAACCTCGCTCCGAGCTTCTCAAGCTCTTCCAAGTCCTTGATCATCATCAGACAATGATCTTGGACTGATTGCCCATCATGCATCTTAGCCTTGAACAATCATTTAGTGACTTGATACTTGGTTGCATGACTCTGTTCACCAAACAACTCCTGTAGGTGTGCCAACATTTGGCGAGCAGTCCTGATATCTTCATGTTGGCACTGAAGTTCATCAGACATCGAGCCCAACATGTAGTATCTAGTCTTATTATCTTCGTCTGTCCACTTATCCAGAGAAGCTCTCTGTTCAGCGGATGGACGAGTTGGTAAGGTGGGAGGGTCCTGGTCCAATACATGAGTTAACTTCTCAGAACCCAAAATAATTTTGAAGTTTTGGAGCCAATCCTTGTAATTTGGTTTGATTAGTCTGTGGGTGTCCAGGATTCATGCTAATGGGTTGGTTGCAGACATTTTTCTGTAGAGAGTCAAAGTTTCTAGTTAGATATTATAATTAAGACTTAACCAATTTATTTAAAAATTTTATTTTTAAATAAATTAGCTTCCACTATTTTCTTGGATCCCTACACTCCCTCTATAGAGATGCGAAAATCTCCATGATTACTGGTTTCTAGTGGATGGTGCAGTCCCACCGACTTACTCATCACTTCACCTAATAGTTATTGGTCATGGGTTAGCCAATGAGTGAACAACTCTTGTTTAATGATTCTCTAATCATGGTGCATCCTAACTTGGTCTCTAATTCATGAATCTCATCATGTTCAAAATATTGATCCACTCCTTAGTTAAATCAGATCCACCATTTGTATAGATTGGAATCCTAATTGGGTTTCTCATCGTATTCGAAATATTGAGCCCAATCCATCCTCTAGCCTGTAGCATCTAATGCCTAATAGACATGGTTGCATCTTTTCGGTGCTACTGAATCACTATAACCAATCGAAAATAATCAACCTTGGGAAGGGCCTGCACATCTACAATGGTGGAAGACCTTAGACTTAATTTTTTCTTAGGGAGATTAGATTTAGGTCTCATTAAACTAGACTTGACATAGTCATAACCATAATGACTAACCTAGTGGCATGGGTTAGCTCAGATTATTGACCACCTCAGATCAGAATTGAGTCAACAAGCATGGCCAAGTAAGTGAGACCGATGGAAGGGATATGTCATTAACTCGATAAGAACGCATTCGAGTCGAGTATCTCCTAATTAAAAATTAGTCGATCGTATCTACCAAACTTACCTTAGACACCAAATTATTATGCCAGAACCAATCGGGTTAGCCTAAAATCCAGACTCTAACCACTGAGCCTAATTAGGTCTTAGCTTGATCGATCACTTACGTGACTCGATCTTGACCCAAACTTAATCCTATTAGGCTGATCAATTTAAGCACTGTTGATCCCATCTAACCAACTCTTGATTCGATTTGATCAACTACTTAGACCTAATTGAGCTATCCAAGCCTGAATCCAATTTTATGAACATGTCTTAGATCTAAAAATTCTCAATTTTAGATCTAATATATTTCATAATCTTAATTTTTAATTAAGTTTAGGATTCATAAATAAAATATATAAATAAAATCCTAGGATTTTAGGATCTAGGGTTTTGCAGAAAATAAGTTTTCAATTTTTGATTAAGGACGAACGCGCAGCACCCCTACACATCATAAGAACATCCCATCAAATGAAAGGAGAGGATCTTTAAATCCTACTTTGTTCTTATGACCGGACGGCCAAGAAAAATGCCTTAATCAGAAATACAACTAATCTACAAAACTAATTAGATCTAAGCATATATCTCATATAAAAATTGATCTAATTAAAATATATTTTGCATACATCTCATGTATCATATCATGCATATTTTTTAGATCTAAATTATCTCATAATCATCTAAAAAATTAAATTTAAATTTGATCATATCAAATAAAATTTAATCTAGATCCTTTTGTAGAACTATTCTACAACTAGTATAAACATGCAACTATCATATTTCATATGAACAAATTAAATTAAATTTATTTTCTATTTTCAAATCAGATTATAACATTTATAAGATCAAAAAATAGTAAATAAATAGATCTTAAAATCATATTTAATCAAATAAAAATTATAATTATACTAGACTACACATAGAATAATTCTATTCCTAGTCTAATTAAGTATCTCATACATTTTAGATCTAGATTAATTAATTTTATTTTTTTAATTTTCTAATTTTAGATCTAATTACATCTCATGTGATATCTAAAATCATTAATTTGTCATATTAAATTAGATCTAAATAAATTTTATGCAATCTAGCTCTGATACCAATTGAAGGGAAAATTAGATTTTTTTGGATCAGATTCGTTCAAATCTGATTGGATTGAGAGGTATATTTCAAAAATTTTCTCTTAGATCCAAATTAGATCTAATATTTTTCATATCTAATTTTATGATCTGATAAATAAAACAATTAAATTAAATTAAATCTAAATTAATGTTATCTTATTTTGGGTAATCTGATTATCCTTTGATGATCTTGCTGATTGCCTGAAGTTCTGGATCTAGCCATGCAAGCACCTGGCCTCTATCGGTATCCACTCGGGCTGTATCTAGAGATCTTCTCCTTCTCTTTCTTTTTTCTAAAAATTAGATCTGGATCTAATTTGGAGGATCTTCAAAACTCCTTCTGAAGATCAGCAGTCGTCTCTACAGTAGTGCTGCCTTCTTCCTTTCTCGTCAGCCTTTTCTTGCCTGGATCGCACCAAATTGAAGCCCAACTTTCCTTGGACATGGAGAGGAGAGAGAGGATCAAAAGATGGCATGGAGGAGGGAGAGGCGTAGCCTTGGGGCGTAGCTAGGAGAAAGCTCTCTTTAGGTTGGGTGCAGATAAGGTTTACTTATAGACCTTGCTGCACCATGCAGTGCTGCATCATCCCAGCCAATCATGTTGCTCTGTGCAATCAAATCTAAATTTGATTGGTGGGATGATATCACCTGATCCAATCAGATGAGAGCCCCATAGATTCATCCTTAGATGGTGCCTTAGACTGGTCAAAGTCTATAGGTAAGGGTCACTTAGTTTGAATCCAAGAAGCAACCTGGAGTCCCATCCATATGGGACTCCAGTATTTATCCACATGGGGTGCATGCCATCCTAGGTGTGCACCCTCCATCTACCTGCCAAATGGTAGGTGGACTTGGTTAATAAGTCTCTCCTATGGATGCATGATAAATGGGCAGATGTCCAAGGGTCAAAGGTCAATGTTTGATCAAAGTCAAAGGACAAGAATTAGCAGGTGATGGAAAATGGTAGGTGTTATCTCAAATTTATCTCATAAATTAAGACAACCCTTTTCTAACCTGGACAAGCTTCTAGTCAAATCAAGTAAAGGTACCTGAGTGAGCACAAACACATTTGGCTCAGTCGAGATAACTTTTAATGATAGAAAAAGGAGAACGTTAGGCTCAATCGTGTGCTAGCATGATTTTCTTGAACCTAATTGAATCTAATTCAAATCAATTGAACTGGATTAGTCCAATTGATGATATCCAGATCCAAACCCTTGTTTGTGTGATCCAGTTAGGTTCAGTTCTATATGGTAATGGGATATGTCATGATCTCCATCATCGACATCATCGAAACTCCTTTCGATGGATCAGAACTCTTCTGATTCAGACAACTAGAATGATCGATCATCTAAATCATTCTAATTGCTCCCAAAATCCACCAGTGACACCTAGCAGTATATGGTGGCAACCCATCAAAACTAAAAATGAACCTCTCGGTGCAGCTACTTGTGTGATTAAGTTCTTCTATCTTGAGCCCCGATCAGATTAGGGTTAAGGTGAACTCGTCAAACCCTAATTTCTATCATATGATTTAATCATTCGATTCAAGTCCGATGTGAAAACCTTAATAGAAACTCTTTCTATTATTTCACTCTCTGCCATGGCCATGGGCTTATGGACTTGATTCTCATGATCATCATAGGGCTGCTCCTCATCCACCGAGGTAGATAGATTCCATCTTGGTGCAATCCAATTCCTACAATGAACATGCTATAGCCAACATACACCTCAGGATTCCGAATGGCTAGGAGATCGAGTCATGGTGTAGTCAAACTATAACACCCTCAAGGTGAACCGATGCACCTCAGGTCAAAGAACCAGACACACCACTGCAGCTTCGAGTCAGTCATCGACGAGAAGGTAGACTTTCTTATGACTACTCGAGGTGGTCACGCTCAGTGCCCTCATTCTCTAACGAGTACCTGTACTCTCGCTCTGGTGTCTCTACACCATAGACTCAAGACTCATCTACTATAAAGAAGCGATTGTACACTAACCTTCTGGATCAATCACCATCCTCATGATGATCCTACGGTCAGGAGCATTTTATGAGTTAATAATGAAAATTCTTGTCTTAAATTTTTAACTCTTGAAAATAAGAATTATCATTACCATTAACTCAAGGGATGTATCACAGACACTAAATACATATGTGATAGACAATAATATATTTTATTATTTATAGTCAAAATTATAATTTTGCTCCTAGAAGTGTATTACAAGTATCAGCCAATTCTGGCTTCTAGGGCACACATATCTAACAGAAAGACCCCTACGAGGGACCGAAGACCTATTCTTAAATAGGAGGTAATGGAGAGAGGCCCTTTCAATAGTTCTTTTATGCCCCGATGATCTTATTAGGAACAGGATGAAAACATCATCCTAATAAGGATGAAAGCTCGTCATGTCAGAAATAGGAGGAGGATCTCATCTTGACATAGAAAAAAGAGGAGAGGCCCTTTTAATGGCCCTTTTGTGCCCCGATGACCTTGTTTGGAACAAGAAGAGAACCTCATCCTAATAAGGATAAAAGCCCACCATGTCAAGAACAGGAGGACCTCATCCTGACATGAAAAAAAAGGAGAGAGGCCCTTTCAACGATCCTTTCATGTTGCGGCAACTTTATTAGGAACAGAAGGAGGACCTCATCCTAATAAAGATAAAAGCCAACCACGTCAAAAATAGGAGGAGAACCTTGTCCTGACGTGGACAAAGATCTTTATGAGGAATTAAAAACCTCCAATTCTTAAACTAGAGTAAAAGAGGAGAGGCCCCCTCAATAGCCATTTTATGCCCTAACGACCTTACCAAGAATGGAAGAAGGACCTCATTCTGATAAGGGTAAAATCTATCTACGACAGGGATAGGAGGACCTTGTCTTGACAAGACCCCCAGGTCTTTAAACAAGAGATAACTATAGGCATGGAATAAAGACTTCTAGTTCCTAGATAAGGATTTATCCACTCCTAACTAAGTCCAAGGGTCCTCGATCATAGACTAGGGAGATAGGCCTACAAAATGATAGATCGAGAACGTCACTTTAAAAGCTACTCAAATATCAAAGACAACATAGGAAAAGGAGTATATCAATATTTGATCGAGGTAATAATGAAGAAGGAATCAAAGAAATATCACTCCATTAAGACAAAATTTAGTACAACGGAGATCTATAAGATCGTTCACAAAAAGAAAAAGAAAGAATGGCCAAAGTCCTATGAAGAAGATCCTAAACCTTTAGACTTTGGATTACCGGCCCCAACCAATACAACAAAATGCTTCAAATCTTCAACTTTCTCTTCATGGTCCCGCCTCACCGCTAAGCTCTCTCCAATCAATTTGTTACACCTCCGAAGATCATCTTCCACTTCTCTTAGCCTCTTCCACAAAACTATAGACTCAACCTCAGCATCTTTCACCAAGCCTTCCTGATAAACCATTTAAATTTTTAGATTGCGAAGTTCTTTCTACTTACTCTCAAATTTCATAGTGAAATTTCCAAGGATATTTTTCAAAGTGGCAATGGCATCCAAATCTATGCTTGAGCTAACTTGGGCCTTGTCCACCAGCTGCTTTTGAAGCTGCATCACTTCGAAGTTTGCCATCTGAACTTCTTCTTATAATCTTCAATCTATGTACACCAGTCGATCTGATAGGAGTTGTACAATTATTCAGCATCACTCAGCTACTTTTGAAGATCGGAGAACTTCTTTCACCAATCTCAACCAAAATCTGCTTGACTCTGAACATAGGCCGAGCCTTCCTTCAACTGCTTGATTTTCTCCTTCACTGTGCAAAGTTTAGCCTCGAGGGAGCCAACTTTGGTAGTCAAAGTCCAAGCCTTCTCACTGCCAAGTTTCTTCATTCATTCTAGTTCTTCAATTAAATGATGCTTTTTGTTAATATAGTCCATGGAATCCCTTTTATGTGCTTGGCAAAGGTAGGTGATCTAAATTGTAGCTTCTGAATAACTCTTCTTCAGCCTTCGAAGTTCATCCTTCATCTTTTTCAACTATTTTTTAGTTTGATGAACTTTCCTCTTCAAATCTATGATAATGGACTTCAGAGGAATGGCTTGAGGTAGCGGTGCAGCCTTGATGGGTGATGGTGAATTATGGCTATGTTCACTAGAAGGATTCTATGTAACAAGCACACCATAACACAAATGTAAAAGAAAAAATTTTGCTTTTGTTAACCCAAATGTCTTTTAGTACAGGAAAAAGCAGGAGAAAAAAGAAAAAAAATACAATGATCAAAAACCTCCAACCTCCAGAGGAGAAGCAGCAGACAAGTTTGGCGCTCCCTGGGCAGCCTTAGGCTTTGGAGCTAGTTTGGGTAAGGTGGCAGGGGACACAGTAGGAGGAAGTTGAGCAAATGGGAGATCAAAAACTTCAACGAATGGTCAGGGTTCATCGTCAGAAGCTCCTTCATCCAAAAAGTTGAGGTCGAGCTTGAAAAATTCATCAGTCACATTCTTCTACCAGAGCTCGAACCTTTTGATGAAAGACAACTGGACGAACTCGATCTTTATGTTCTTCATCTTTGAAGAGGCCTTGAATTCCTCCACCACTTGAGCCTTCATCTCCTAAAGCTGTCTTGAGACTTGCTCCTTCATCTTAGCAACTTCAGCTTCGATCTCCTCCCTCTTCTTAATTTTCAAGCTCAGTTCCCCCTTTGCTTTTGCCAAGGCCTACTCAGTATTCTGTACCATCTCTTGAAGGCCCCTAACCTCAGCCATTTTCTTCTCAAGGAGGTGGTCAACCTCAGCTTTCTCCTTAAGGAGGTGACCAGTCTTAGCTTGATAATCTTCTTAAGCCTTCACTGCCTCTGACCTCATGCGATTCATCACCTTAATATTGGCAATCAGTTGATGACCCATCTACAAAAATAATAAAGTAATGCAAATGAAGAGGCTCATAGATAAGTCAATCAAAGGAGAGAGATAAGGTGGTTACCTCAAGGAAGGACCCAAGAGAGTCCCAAGTATGCTACTCATAGTTGGCATTGATAATTTTGTCCACAACCTCAACTAAGGTGCACCCGTCGATTAAATCCTTGACAATTTCTCAATTATGGAAGGGGTTTTCTCCCTGGTCCTCATTAGAACCATTGGACTCACTGGGATGGGTCTTGTGCTTGACTTCGTAGAGGCCATCCTTGCCTTCTTCTTTTCCGCACCCTTTTCCCTCTCAATAAAAGTCTCTGAAGTTTAGACTTTGATCGAAGGGCTTAAAGATATTGGAGGTACTACAACCTCAATGGCAGCAGCAACCTCGGTAGCAGTGGTAGTACTAGCAGGCACGACGGAGGTTGGGGCATTGACCTTTGCTCTTTTGGAAGGCTTGTTGGATGCAGCATTCTTCCTTTTATCAGCTCGAAGTCCCTTGGAGAGCTATTGAAGTTCACCCGCATCCATTTCTATAATAAGGAATGAATCACAATTAGAAGGAAGGATAAGAAAGTAACTTATAAAATTAAGAAATATACCTACTAGATTGAAGGGGCTCAAACCTAGATTGAATAGAGTTTAGTCTTTTATAAGTTCGGACAGAAGGAAAGCTCAGTAATTCCTAAGTTTGCTGATAGAATCAAGGTTGTTCTTCTCCAAACTAGGAGCTCGGCGGATCGAATCCCTTAACTATCCCTAAGGAGGAATTCCTAACCTAAGAAAAAAAATTTCTCTTCCAATGATAAATGGAAGAAGGGGCACCTTTAAGCAATCTCTTCTTACCGAACTATAGGGACAGGTACCACCAATCCTTGGCAGTAGGATGGTGTTTGAAAATATAATAATTATGGAACAAGAAAATGGCTGGATGAACTTCAGCCAATACAAAGAAAAAGAAAACCTATGATGAACCTGAAAGAATTTGAAACCATGGAAGCAAGAAAAAATATCCAAAAATTAAAAAAGAGCCATAACAAAAGGAGGAATAGAAATAAGAGGTCGGGAAAGGAGTTTAAATAGCTGGGGAAAATCATAGACGGTAATGATTGCTGACCTCCTCTAACCAATGCCGACCTGCCACGTGTCCAATCTATCATGCTAATCTCTGACGCATGATGGAGTAGTTATTGCACCATACCTAGAGCTCCGCATCAGATGAGTTCTTGAAAAAGATATGTCTTCTTAGGTCATTCAACATTAAAAGGCTTCGGTGCTAAATCAGAAAAGGTCAAAATATTTTATCTCCCAAGAGCAAAAAACTAGCAAAGGACTTTGGCTGCTGCAATTTTTGTACTCTCTTCTTTCGAAATCCAAAATCAGAAGTAGGGGGACAAGTATTGGAGATAAAATTAGCACCTGCCAAAGTCCCTATGACCAACCTCCATTCAATGAAAGTCTACTGAACTTCTCAATGATAACTTCTGACCGTCGAACTTGGCGAAAGATGAATATCAGGATAAAAGTCCAACCCATCTGACCCTGACTAGAAAAGGATTTTAAGGAAAACTGAATTCCTTTATTGTCAGTAAGGGTCGCCTCCCAAACGAACTCCTTTCAGCCAGTCTCCTTCCAACCCGATTCCTTCCAGACAGACTCCTTCCAACCGGATTCCTTTCAGCCGATCTCCTTCCAGATGAACTCTTTTCAGTCGAATTTCTTCCAGATGAACTCCTTCTAGTTGAACTCCTTCCAACTAGTCTCCTTCCAATCGGACTCTTTCTAGCTGAACTCCTTCTAATCGATCTTCTTCCAAACAAACTCCTTCCAGTCAGTCTCCTTCAAAACAAACTCCTTCCAGTTGGATTCTTTCCAACCAAACTCCTTCCAGTTGATCTCCTTCTAGATGGACTTCTTTCAGTTGGTCTTCTTCTAGATGGACTCCTTCCAATTGGACTCCTTCCAGTTGCTCTCCTTCTAGTCAAAATTCTTCTAGCCGACTACTCCACGAACACTGGATCTCGATACTCTCGGTACTTCCAACCCTCGTTTGGAATATGCCTACCTTTGTACAACCTAGAAAGCTGTTGAACTTCTTAAAGTTACCAGAGGTTGCTTCAACAAACTTCAGCAAGTCGCAAGCTTGCCTTATGACATTAGTCTTCAAGTTTGGCCAGTTGACCTTAGGTTCTCCTTACCAACATCAATATCTAGCTAACAAATACAGAAGTCTTCAACTCTTGTCCAAACTCCAGCAAACAGAACTCTACTGCATACAAGTCATGATAAACGACAGCCCACCCTCAATAACAAACTCCACATGGCCTGAATGTTCTATTAGCAAGCAGTTACGGCTGTTACCATCAATCAGTTATGTGCTCCATCTATATAAAGGATCCTCTACATACATTTTTTCTTCTAAATAAAAAACTCCCTACTCATTTTCTTCTTGAGTACTCCATTCTTGTTGGATGGAGAACTAACTTGACCATCAAAGGATCCTACCGAAGCCAACTCCGATCAAGAATTTATCTTGCAGGTCTCATCGGTGATCTCAACTTCTCCAGCTCCAACAATCTCCAACGTCAGCATCATTTTCTGCACCAATAGAAGATTTATCGTTTAGTCATTAAACTTATTCACAACTAAATGATATGTTGTTACCTAGGATGATAACATTTATTGAGTATAGATCATTGTGTGCCATATGGATTGGTTGTCCTCTTAACCAAGGAGTGTGAAGATACTAGTATGGCATGTAGGTAAGGTGTAGGGGTACATCTGCATAGAATATGAAAAACTCCAGAGCATTCTGCTGTCAATACTTGCTCCAAAGTGATATGGGTATAAGTGTATCTCTGATCTGAGATCACCATGATAACTTGCAAGCAACTCACTGTGCTTTGATGCCGACTACTTGAATTTCTAATTCAGTGACACAAGATTTTTGGGCACAATCAAGTACTTATGAGGTTGGTGTGTGAGTCAAGATAGGATTGACCACTCCTGATTTCAGAAGATGTGTTGCATTGTGTTTCAATTTAGCAAAGCCTTGGCCAGGGTATCCCTTATGAGGAGTTACAGGACTAATTGCATTAAGACATATTATGAATGTACTTTTTTAAAGTTGATAGTTTAACTTTAAGTTATTCTAAACATAAAGGTCAAAGGGATAAATTATGCAGTAACCATATTCTAGTAGATTCTGAATGTTGCATTGCGACTATTCGATCTATCCTGACATCGGATACCATTACTAGATGGTCATTTTGATTGGTATAGAAATTAGTTTCTATACTTTAGAGGTTCCTACCTGATCTGATGGCTGATCAAGAGTCCCACTAGACTGAGACTCTATGATCAAGAGTCTCACTAGATTGGGACTCTGTGGTCAAGATCCTACTAGACTGAAATTCTATGATCAAGAATTCTATTGATCTAGAATTCTATGATCATGAGTTCCACTAGATTTGGACTCTGTGATCAAGAGTCTCACTGGACTGAAACTTTATGATCAAGAGTTTCACTAGACTGAAAGTCTGTTACCTAGAGATCCACCATATTAGGACTCTATATTCATGAGAGAATTAATTAGCAATTAGATTGCTGATTAACTCAATTTGATTGAGTAATGAGTTTTGGATCAAATCAATGGAATTGGATTCAATTGGATTTGACCTAATTAGGTTATAAGATAACCTAATCGCTAAAGGCGATTGTTTCTTGATTTGATCAAGGCTTAAGCTTAATTAATTTTTGATTTAATTGAGATTTAACTAAGATAGTTTAAGCCTAATTTGGTTAGGTTTATTCTGATCTAATTAGGTCTAACCAAATGGATTTGGTTGGAGACTTAATTGGATAAAAAATTAAGTCCAATTTGATTGGACTACTCCCTAATGTTTGACCCTTTGACCACTGCCCTCTTTTCTCTCCACAAGAATTTAGATTCTCAGTGTTTTTCATGCACCCTGGATGCCTCACACCCTCCTCTTTCAAACCCCATGTGGATAAGATAAGAGTGGTTGGCATTTGAATTCAAATGAGATTTGAATTTGACTGAGCAACCAATCTTATCTCTATCTACCCATGCATTTTCTATACTTATCATCACATGTTAAAAAGAGGAATGAAAGGGGGGCATGCGCCATCTAAAAGAGGATACCTTCTATGCATGGAACTCTAGTTTTTGCATGTGAAACCTGAGATTTTTCTTGAGAGAAAAAAATCCAGAGAGAGGCGCAAGAATTTTTGGTGTGCGTACTATCCTAGAGTTCTGACCTTGTGTTCGGGAAGTAAGATTGAGAGCTGTGAGGGTCACAACTCCACCAAAACTCCTAGATATCTTCATCATCCTCCCTAGTCTTCTTCTTGGTCTTTTGAAGCATCATGACAATCAGAAGAAGGAGATCAATCGAGATCGATCAACATCAGCCGTCAAAGATTTTGGTGAGGAGCTAGCACTCTAGAGGAGTTGAATGAAATTTAGAGCCTCGTGTAGATGATCTGTAGAGGCTAGATCCTCCATGTGGTTGCATCGCAACATAAGGAGACCCCATCCATGGATTTTGATTGTAGAGATCGACTACCCACACGTAGGTATCATGTTCTGAATATGAGTAGGGTAGTGAGTATGATTTACTATATTATGTTTTCAGATTTTCTACTTGCATATATATTATGTTATGATCCTAAAGGAGGATATTTTTTATGATTAGATCATTAGCATGCTTAGATTAGTTAGATTAATCTTAGTCTTCCACTATCAATTATTCAAAAAAGTTTCAAAATGCATGCTAAGTACCCTATAGTTTTTTCATCAGAAATATCCACCTCTAGCACTTGTGCTCATAGGTCTACATATATCAGTGTATACTAGACCTTGGAGCTCACTGGCTCACTTACCTTTTTTAGTAAAATATAACTTAATCATCTTCCTAAGAAGATAGGACTCATAGGTCGAAAGTGATTCATAATCACCGACTTCAAGGATTCCCACTTGAGTCAACCTATTTATTCTGTTCTGGTTAATGTGACCTAGCCTATAGTGCTAATGATAGATTTTAGATACATCATCTATTCTAGAATGTTTGCCAGAGGAATAGACTATATTAATAGGCTGTGATAATATATAAATTCCATTGTTCAATTGTCCATTAAACATAGTAACACCATTCAAATTGACATTGTAAAGTTTCTCATTATTAAAATTTCATAACTGTTATTGGCCAAAAGGCATACAAAAATAATATTCAATAAAAAACTTGGACAAACTTGACATTCACTAAGAATAATAGTATGAGAATTAAATATAAGCTGAATGATTCCTAAAGCTAGAACTGGAGCTGGTCTTACATCTCCAGTGTTCAGAAATCTCTTGTCTTCTTCAAATCTCCTACTTACCTATAAACCCTGTAATGAATTGCAAATATGATAAGGACTTCTAATATCTAATACCCAAGTAGTAATATCACATATTGAAAAATTGTAAGGAGTTATTATATAATTACCTTGCCCAGCAACAGATTGCTTCTTCCTTGACCTGTTCGGATCTAGAAAGGCAATGTACTAAGGACAGCTCCTCTTCTAGTACCCTTGAAAATTTGTTATCCCTTGGACTCTATTTGATAGAGTTTTATGATTTTCAAACTCTTCCAATTGTGGTGCCTAAAATAAAATCAGATTGGATCTGATTTTGGCATAAAATCGAGAAGGATTTCAGCATGGAAATATGGGTGCCCATGCCCAAAATTTTTGGGGAGGCATCCAAGAGTTGGATGCCCCCTAAACTTTCTCTCTTTGACTTTTCCAAGTTAGGTTTTTGACCTAATGTAAAACTCCTCTTGGCCGCTTATATCAATCTAATCTTTGGCATGAGAAGGAGAGCTTTTTCACCATGGAAGAGAGGATAGAGGCATGGGAATTGAGGCACTCTCATAGGGAGGGCATGGGCCTCTTTAGGACATCACTAGTTCATGTCCTATTAAGAGAGAAAGAAGAGAAAAAGGGTTCTCTCTTAGGGTTTCTTTTAATCTTTCTTTTGTTCATATTTTGAGAGATTAGAGAGAAGGATCTCTTCTTTAATCCTCCTCTGGTTCTTCATCTCTTAGAGGATCCAAGAGACTTGAAGAAAGAAAATTGGATCAACCGTCAGGAGGGATCTGCAAGGAGCTAGCACTCCACGTAGATCTTCAATCATTGAACCTTCGATCAGCATAGGAGCTTCATATGGATTACCTATAGAGATCGGACATCCTATATGGCTTGGAGCAATGATCACATCTATGAAAATTAGTAGCGAAGTTCTTAACCCATGCTCAGGTATAGAGATCTGATCTTTAGTATACTAGATTTGATCTAGGGTATTGATATGATCAATACCTATTTACTTTCTATTTTTAGATTTATTTATGCATCATGTCATGTCATAAATCCTAGATTGTAGGTATTTAATGATATGATCATATGCATGAATAGATTAATAGGATTAATCTAAAGTCTTTCGCTCATTATTTTTTGAAAAAGTTTCGAAAGGAATGCTTGAAATCCTATCTAGTTTTACTACATAAGTTACATTCAATTTTAAGTAAAAATGATTTTTATGTTAAGTAAATTTTAAAGAAAGAAATTTCAGCAATTAAAGTAAAGAAGGCTTGTTTAGATCTAGTAATTAAAATGAAAGAAAACTAGTATGAATTAATTATTAAAAGATCAAGAAATAATTAAAGAAGTTCTGGGGTTTTCAACCACTTTATCTTGAGAGGTTCATTAGGCGAGGGAGGTTAGAGAGTGCAGATAGTTGTTAGAGAACAACGGTACTAAGTGTGACCACATGAGAAGTTACTTAAATATCTACTCACTCGTTAGTGACTTGCTGATGCTGCAATGGTGTGACTGGTCCTTGATCTACAGTGCCTCGACTATTCATGATGAGATTGTTGTAATTTGACTGTATATACACTTGATCCCTAGCCATTCGGGCCCTTACAGTGCATGTTGACTATAGTAGATTTATTATAGAAGTAGGTTGCACCTAGATGAAATCTATCAATCTTAGTAGAAAAGTAGTAGTCCTATGCGATTTATAAGATAGAGTTCAAAAATCCTTAGCCAAGATAGTGTGATTAGTGGAATAATGTTTTCACAAAAAATCATAGGATGAACTCAAGTTGAATAAATCTAACATATGACTGACGATGAGGTTTGATGAATATTCCTTGATCTCCATCTAGTCGAAACTCATGATAGAAGGACTATATCATACAGTAACTGCATCTAGAGATTCATCTCTTCCATTCTGCTAGGTTGCCACTATATGTTGCTAGGTGTCACTAGTAGATTGTGCAACTCATAAGTATCATCTCGATGATCGATGATCCTTGATGGGCAGAGTTAGAATCATTCCAATCCATTGAAAGCAGTTTCAATAATGTTATGATGGTGATCACAGTAGATCTCACTACCAAACTTCATTGAAAGGAGTTTCAATAATATCTTTGCGGCTAGATGATTCGTAGCTCATTGTAAGATGATACGTGGTGTTATGACCCTACCACACAGATAATCATAACTCATGGTTGATGAGAATTTGATAATTTGAAAGAAATTAGATTCCTGAAAAAAATTTAAATTTTGAAAGAAAAATTGAATTTGACATGAATAATATTTTGAAAATGCTAGATAATAAAAATTAATTTCAAACTAATGAACTCTATATGCTTATTTTCTATTATTGGGGGTAAAATGACCCCCACCGAAGTCCTTGGCAGCCGACCTCCATTCTATGAAAATTTGTTGATCTTCTTAGCAATAATAAAGAGAAGTACCATTTCATTAACTTTGCTTCTTAACCCAGGATGAATAATAGGATCTTTGATATCGAAGCTCCAGCTCGTCTAACCCCGATAGACAACAAATTTTGAGGGTAGTTGAATTCTTTTATTGCAAACACCAAACTCCTTTCAGTCACACACCCTAATATCACATGCCATCTCTATCCTCTCTCTTCTTCTCTTTTACAAGCTTAAAAAGTTAGACACAAATCTGAGAAGAAGGTCCAACATTTTTGGCATAATATTTAGGATCTATGCGATGGTATTCGTGTGATGGACGGGCTACCTTCAGAAATAGTTTTGAAGGTTCTTCGAATTAGATCTAGATCTAACTTTTAAAAAAAAGGTTTATGAGAAGAAGACATTTAGATCCTACTTGAGTGGATACCAGTAGAGGTCAGGCGCATGCGTAGCTCCTTCCAAAACCTCAGGAATCAACAGGATCATTATAGGATAATTAGATTATCCAATGAAATACTTTAAATTAAATTTAATTTAATTTTAATTTTTAATTTTTAATATTAGATCACCATGATTAGATCTGAGAATTCTTAGATCTAATCAAATCATTTAGAAATTTTTAGAAAAATTCTCCTCAGATTTGATCGGATCTACACGATCCAACGACAAAAAAAAGTATTTTTCCTTCAACTAGAATCTGAGCTGCATTAGCAATTCTTCAAATCTACCTTAGATTTGATTTTATTTTTATTTATAATCTGATATTAAAAGATTTTAGATGTCACAGCAGATGTGATTAGATTTAAAATTAAAAAAATTAAAAATTAAATAATTTTGATCTAATATGTATGAGATGCATGACTAGACTAGGTATAGAATAGTTCTATATGTAGTCTAGTATGATCATGTATTTAATTTGATTAAATATAATTTTAGATCTATTTAATTTTTATTTTTTTTATGTTGTAATTATTGTAATCAGATCTAAAAATAGAAAATAAAGTTTTTAATTTTTGATTTATTCATATAAGATATGAAAGATGCATGCTTAGACTAGTCATAGAATAGTTCTATAAGATGTCTAGAATAGTTTTAATTTTGATATGATCAAATTTAAAATTTTATTTTTTAGATTTAATATATGATGTTTCAGATCTGAAAGTATGCATATTGATGATACATGAGATGTATGCAAGACATGTATTAGTTAGATCTTTTATATGTGATATATGACCTAACTAGTTTTGTAGTAAAAAATTATATTTCTGATTAAGGAGTTTTTCATGGCCGTCCGGTCATAAGAATAAAGTAGGGTTTAAAAGCCCTCTCCTCTCATTCGATGGGGTGTTCTAATGGCGTGTAGGGGTACTGTGCTTTCATCCTTAATCAGAAATCAAACTTATTTTTTTGCAAAACCCTAGATCCTAAAACCCTAAGATTTCTATTACATATTTTGTTCATGAACTCAAAACTTAATTAAAAATTAAGATTATGAAATTAATTAGATCAAAAATTATAAATTTTTAGATCTAAGATATATTCATAAAATTAGGTTTGGACTTAGGTAGTTTAATTAGGTCTAGCAGTTGATCAAACCAAATCAAGAATTGATTAGGTGGAATCAAAGAAAGCTTAGATTTGACCAGCCTAATAGGATTAAGTCTGGATCAAGATCGAATCACATTGAGATGTGACTCGATCAAATCAAGACCTAATTTGGCTCCATGGTTTGAGCTTGGATTGTAGGCTAATCTAATTGGTTCTGATTCGATAATTTGGTATCTAAGATAAGTTTGGCATATATGATCAACTGATTTTTAATTGGAAGCTACTCGACTTGAATGCATTCTTATCGAGTTAATGGCATATCCTTTCCATCTATCTCACTTATCTGGCCATTTGTGTCGATCCAATTCTAATTTGAGGTGGCTAACAATTCGAGCCGACCCATGTCACTAGGTTAGTCATAATTATTATAACTAAGTCAAGTCAAGTTTAAAGAAACCTAAATTAAATCTTCCTAAAAAAATATTAAGTCTAAGGTCTTCCACCATTATAGATGTGCGGGCCCTTTTCGGGGTTGATTGCTCTCGGCTGGATATAGTGGTTTAGTTGCATCGAGAAGATGCAATCATGTTTATTAGGCATTGGATGCTACAGATTGGAGGATGAATTGGACTCAATATTTTGGATACGGTGAGGAATCCAATTAGGAATCTAATATGTACAAATGATGGGTCTAATTTAACTAAGGAATGGATCAATATTCTGGACATGGTGAGATTCAAGAATTAGAGACCAAGTTTGGGTGCACCATGATTAGAGAATTATTGGACAAGAGTTGTCCACTCATCGGTTGATCCATCATCAATAATTGTTAGATGAGGTGGTGAGTCAGTTGGTGGGACTGCAGCATCCACTAGAAATCTATAATCACGAAGATTTTCACATCTCTGTTAAGAAAGTATAGGAATTTGAGTAAATAGTGGGATACTAATTTATTTAAAAATAAAATTTTTAAATAAATTATTTAAGTCTAATTATAAAATTTAACTAAAAATTTTGACTCTCTATAGAAAAATGTCTGCGTCCAACCCACTAGCCCATATCCTGGACACCCATAGACTGACCGAACCCAACTACAAGGATTGGCACTAGAACTTCAAATTTGTTTTAGATTTTGAGAAGTTGACTCATGTGTTGGAACAGGATCCTCCCACCTTACCAGTCCATCCATCCACTGATCAGAGAGTGTCTCTCGAGAAGTGGATGGATGAAGATAACAAAGCCAGGTATTACATATTAGGCTCGATATCTAATGAGCTCCAGTGCCAACATAAAAATATTAAGACTAGCCATCAAATATTGGCTCACCTGCAAGAATAGTTTGATGAATAGAGTCGCGCGGCCAAATATCAAGTCACTAAAAATTTTTTTAAGGCTTAAATGTGTAATGGGCAGTTAGTCCAAGATCATTGTCTTATGATGATCAAGGACTTAGAAGAGCTTGAGAAGCTCGGTGTCAAGTTAGATCAGGATCTATAGACTGACATAATTCTGCAGTCCTTGATTGATGCATATGGGTAGTTCATCATGAACTACCATATGCATAAACTTTAGAATATCTTGGCTGAGCTTATGAATTAGTTACTGCTGAGCTTTCTAAGAAAAGTTCTAAAGGCTTAGTACTTGCTGTGAAGCGGACTTCTTTCAAGAGAAAGTCTTTTGGGAAGAAGAAGAAGTCCGCAAGAAGTAGAAGATGAATGGTGAGAAGAAGAAGGCAGAATCGAAGAAGAAAGCCACTGACAAAGAAAAATATTTTTA
Organism: Cocos nucifera; assembly: GCA_006176705.1. Lineage (NCBI taxonomy): Eukaryota > Viridiplantae > Streptophyta > Magnoliopsida > Arecales > Arecaceae > Cocos > Cocos nucifera. Next base: position 108,242 of record QRFJ01003221.1, read on the forward strand.
TTGCAACATTGACGGCCATTGGAAGCGAAACTGCCCTCTTTACCTGGCCAGCCTGAAAAGAAAGAAGGAGATAGGTCCTTCTGGAGGTATGTTCATTATAGAATCTAATATTACGGTTTCTCCTACATTTCGTTGGGTGCTTGATTCTAGTTCTAGCGCTCACTTGTGCACTTCTATGCAGGATCTTAAGGATAGCAGGAGGCTGAGAGATGGTGAAATAATCCTACACACTGAAAATGGAGCAAGAGTTGCTGCTGTGGCTGTGGCTGTGGGAACCTATCCTCTGCGATTACTGTCAGGATTAGACTTAGTACTTAGGAACTATTTTTATGTGCCTACAGCAAGCAGGAATTTGATTTATATTTCATGTTTAGCACTGGAAGGCTATGTAATTAATTTTCTTAAGGACCATTGTAATATTCCTTATGAAAGAAATAAAATTGTAAGTGGTTTCTTTATAAATGTTCTCTATTAGTTACATATTGATGTTTCTATTTTTAATATCGAGCAAAACATGAATGCCATAGGATCAAAGCAACCTAGGGATAGTCTAAACGATAGGTATCTTTGGCATCTTAGACTAGGTCATATAGCTAAAGATAGGGTTAGCAAATTGGAGAAATCTAGGCTATTGAGTCCGTTGATTTTTGAGTCATATCCAATTTATAAATCATGCCTTCATGGCAAAATGACTAAGCTTTCTTTTGTGGGACATGGGGAAAGGGCCACAGACCTGCTTGCCCTAGTACATACTAATGTATGCGGCCCATTTGATGTGCCAGCCAGGGGTAATTATATCTACTTCATCACCTTTACCGATGATTTATCTCGGTATGGGTATGTGTATTTGATGTGACACAAGTCTAAAGCTTTTGAAAAGTTCAAGGAATTTAGACTCGAAGTAGAAAAATAAATAGAAAAATTCATTAAGATTCTTTGATCAGATCGAGGAGGTGAATACCTTAGTCAAAAATTCCTAAACTATCTTAAGAACAATGGCATAGTCTCATAATGGACTCCACCTGAAATGCCTCAACTCAATGGAATTTCAGAATGAAAAAATCGAATCCTATTAGGTATGGTTCGATCCATGATGAGCTTCACGGACCTTCCTGAGTTTCTTTGGGGACATAATCTGTTGACCACTATATATCTATTGAATAAGGTTTCATCTAAAATCGTTCCTACCACACCATATGAGATATGGCATGGTAAGAAACCAAGTCTGAGTTATCTCAAAATTTAGGGTTGTCCGGCCCATGTCAAGAGACAACAGGCAGATAAATTAGAGTCTAGGTCATTTAGAGCTCGATTTATTGGATATTATAAAGAGTCATTAGGATATTTTTTTTATCTCCAGAAGATCATAATGTGATTATGAGTCGACATGCCATCTTTCTTGAAAAATAGTTTATTCAAGATAATGGCATCAAAAGATAGATTAGGCTCGAGGAGAAAATCTCCCAAGAGCCACGAGCCAAGGAACCTATGGAATCCAATCAAATTGAGCCAGTCCAATCACTACCTCATCCACCTCGTAGATCAAAAAGGATTTTTCATCTCCTTAAAAGGTACTTAGGTACTATTTCAGAGAACGTGGAGGAAATATTTCTCATAGAAAAAGGGGTTCATGGTGATGATCACAAAACCTATGATGAGGCAATATCAGATATCGACTCCGAGAAATGGTTAGAGGTAATGAAGTCAAAGATTGACTCAATGCTGTCAAACCAAGTCTGGATCTTGATAAATCCACCTGAAGGTATAGTACCTATTAGGTATAAATGGATCTTCAAGAAAAAGATAGGTGTTGATGGAAATGTGGAGACATTCAAAATAAGGCTCATAACAAAAGGGTATAGTTAGCGTGAAGGTATTGACTATCAGGATACTTTTTCATCAATAGCCATTCTCAAATCCATCCACACATTGCTTGCTATTGTAGCTTATTTCGATTATAAAATTTGACAGATGGACGTGAAAATGGCATTCTTAAATGGATATCTTGAGGAAGATATCTATATGAAACAGTCGCTAGGTTTCACATCTAGTGATACTGATCATAAGGTCTGCAAGCTGCAAAGATCCATATATGGACTTAAACAAGCATCTTGGAGCTGGAATGCTCATTTCAATGATATGATCAAATCATTTGGATTCATCAAGAATGAAGAGGAGCCCTGTGTTTTCAAAAAGATCAGTGGAAGCGCAGTTATCTTTCTCATACTATACGTAGATAACATTCTCCTAATTGGGAATGATATTTTCGTGTTGACTACAGTCAAAATATGGTTCTCTAAAGAATTCTCCATAAAAGACCTAGGAGATGCATCCCTTATTCTAGAAATTAAGGTCTATAGTGATAGACCAAATAGGATGCTGGGTCTCTCACAGAAGATGTACATAGAGGAGGTGCTAAAGAGGTTTAGCATGGAAAACTCCAAGAGGAGATTGATGCCCTTCAAACATGGCATTCATCTCTCCAAGAAGATGTGTCCCAACACATCCGAGGAGATTGAACGCATGAGCAAGATCTCTTATGCTTCAGCAATAGAAAGCCTCATGTATGCCATGCTATGTACATGACCTGATATTGTCCATGCTGTGAGTGTCACGAGTAGGTATCAGTCGAATCCAGGTGAAGAGCACTGGACTTTTGTGAAATGTATCCTTAAGAACTTGAGAAGGACTAAGAATATATTTCTAGTCTTTGGTAATGGAGAACTCCATATCCAGGGGTATATAGACTCGGATTTTATGTTCGATATAGATGATCGAAAGTCAACATCTGAAAGCCTATTTGTGTGCAATGATGGTGCTGTCAGCTAGAAGAGTTCCAAGTAGACTGTGATAGCAGATTCTATCATGGAAGCAGAGTACATCACTGCGTCAAAAGTTGCAAAGAAGGCATTCTGGTATAAGAAGTTTACCGTAGAGCTTGAAGTAATGCCATCCCTCTATACTGCGACAACAATGATGCCATAGCCCTAGCTAAGGAGCCGAGGTCTCACAAGAAATCTAAGCACATCGAGTGGTGATACCACCTCATCCATGATTACCTCAAGAAGAGATACGTCGAGGTCAAGACAGTCGACACTGCAGATAATGCGGCTAACCCACTGACAAAGCCATTGAGCCAACAGAAGATCGAAGCCCACCTTGAGAAGCTGGGACTTAGATTTATAACCAATTGGCTTTAGGTCAAGTGGGAGTTTATTAGATGTGTGCCCTAGAAGCTAGACTGGCTATCACTTGTAATACACTTCTAAGGATAATTTTATAATTTTGACTATAAATTAATAAATGAGTTATTTTCTATCATAGTGTGTATTTAAAAGTGTCTGTGATACATCCTTTGAGTTAATAGTAATGATAATTCATATTTTTAAGTGTTGAAAATTTAAGACATGAATCATAATTAACTCATAAACTGCTCCCAATCGTAGGATCATTACGAGGATGGTGATCAATCCAAAAGGTTGGTGTATGATCGCTTTCTTAAGATAGACGTGTCTTGAGTTTATGATGTGGAGACACTGGAGAAAGAATATAGGTACTCATTAGAGAATGAGGGCACTGAGCATGACCACCTCGAGTAGTCATAAGGAAGTCTACCTTCTCGTCGATGACTGCCTCGATGCTGCAGTGGTGTGTTTGGTTCTTTGACCTGAGGTGCATTGACAGTTCACCTTAAGGGTGTTATAGTTTAACTACACCATAACTTGATCTTCTAGCCATTCGAAATCCTGAGGTATATATTGGCTATAGCATGTTCATTGTAGGAATTGGATTGCACCAATAGGGGATCTATTTACCTCAATAGTGAGGAGTAGCCCTATAATAATCATGAGATTAAGTTCATAAGCCCATGGCCATAGCATAGTGAAGATGATAGAAAAGAGTTTCTATTAGGATTTCACATTGGACTCGAATCGAATGATTAATTCATATGATGGACATTGGGTTTGATGAGTTCACCTTAACCCTAATCCTGTCGGGGCTCAAGATAGAAGAACCCAATCATACAGGTAACTATATTGAGAGGTTTGCTTTTGATTCTGATGGATTGCCACCATACACTGCTAGGTGTCACTGATGGATTTTGGAAGCAATTAGGATGATTTTGATGATCAATCAATCTAATTATATGAATCAAAAAAGTTCTCATCCATCGAAAGGTATTTCGATGATGTCGATGATGGAGATCATGACTTGTCTCATTACCATACAGAATTGAACCAAACTAGATCACACAAATAAGAATTTGGGTCTGGATGTCATCAATTGAGCTAAGCCAATTTGATTGATTTGGATTAGATCCAATCAGGTTCAAGGTAATTGTGCTAGCACATGATTGAGCCTAACTTTGTCCTTCTGAAATCTTTTTGATTCATCGCAACCAAGTCAAATTTGATTTGACTCATTCTTGTATTTAGAATGAATTTATTTTTATCTAATTGGAATAAGTTTAGATCAGATTAATTATAGAAATTAAATCCATTCATAGTCAAATTGGACTAGGGTCAAAAGTTGACCTATTTGAGAGAATTGAGGATCACCTGATTAAATGCTTCTAAAAAACCTTTTAGAAATTATTTTAATTTAACTTTTGGATATGTGATAGATCACGAGCTATGCATTGGGTGTACCAAATTTTATAATTTTTGGAGGTGTCTAGTCTAAGTTATAATAGAGTTTGATTTAGATCAAACTCTTAAGGAAAGAGTCCTAGGCACAGTGGACTCTTCTTTATTTACTCATGCTGACACCTTTTTGAATCATTTTTGGCAAAAGAAATAGATGAGATCTGATGGTTTTTCATAGAGAATAAGTTCTAGAGTCCTAATTATAAAATAAATAAGTTATTTTGGTCAAAAGAGACTCTAAGTAGGCGTTGGACATAAAAGCCTTTCTCATATCAAAAAGCATTCAATGCAAGAAATAATTTTCCATGCCCAAAGTCTACCATCCCTGATATCCCACAATCCCTTTATCCTCTCTCTTCTTCTCTTCTACAAGCCTAAAAAGTTAGACATAAATTTGAGAAAAAGATCTAAGGTTTTTGGCATAATATTTAGGATCTACACGACAGTGTTCATGTGATGGACGGGCTGCCTTCAGAAATAGTTTTAAAGGTTCTTCGGATCTGATCCAAATCTGATTTTTGGAGAAAAGGTTTATGAGGAGAACATATTTAGATCCTACCTGAGTGGATATTGGTAGAGGCCAGGCGCATGTGTGGCTCCTTCCAGAACCTCGGGAATCAATAGGATCATTGCAGGATAATTAGATTACTCAATCAGGTACTTTAAATTAAATCTAATTTAATTTTAATTTTTAATTTTTAATATCAGATAATCATGATTAGATCTAAGAACTCTTAGATCTGATTGGATTGTTTAAAAAGTTTTAGAAAAATTTATCTCAAATCTAATCAGATCTGCAGGATCCTGCGGCGAAAAATAGTATTTTTTCTTCATCCCAAGCATGCTGCTCATAGTTGGCATTGATAATTTTGTCCACAACCTCAACCAAGGTGCACCTGTTGATTAAATCCTTGACAATTTTTTGGTTATAGAAGGGGTTTTCTCCCAGATCCTCGTCAGAACCATTGGACTCACCAGGATGAGTCTTGCGCTTGACCTTCCTAGAGGCCATCTTCACCTTTTTCTTTTCCACCCTCTTTTCCCTCTCAACAGGTGGCTTCGAAGTTTGAACTTCGACCGAAGGGCTTGAGGATGTTGGAGGTGCTGCAACCTTAGTTGCAACCTTGCTAGCAGCAATTACTTCAGTAGCAGTGGTAGTTTTGAGGGCATCAGCAGTGTCAACGGGCACTGCGGAGCTTAGAGCATCGACCTTTGCTCTTTTGGAAGGCTCGTCGGATGCAGCACCCCTTCTTTTATGGGCTCGGAGCCCCTTGGAAAGCTGCTAAAGTTCGCCCACATCCATTTCTATAATAAGGAATGAATTACAATTAGAAGGAAGGACAAGAAAGTAACTTATAAAATTAAAAAATATACTTGCTAGATTGAAGGAACTCAGGCCCAAATTGAATATAGTTTGGTCTTTTATGAGTTTGGACAAAAGAAAAGCTCAGTAATTCCTAAGTTTGCTGATAGAATCATGGTCGTCCTTCTCCAAACTAGGAGCTCGACAAATCGAATCTCTCAACTGCCCCTAGGGAGGAAGTCCTAACCTAAGAGATGGGCATGAAATAAAGAAAAATTTTTCCTTCCAGTGATGAATAGAAGAAGGGATGCCTTTAAGCAATTCCTTCTCATCAAATTGGGAGGATAGATACCACCAATCCTTGGTGGTAGGATGGTGTTTGAAGGTATAATAGTTACGAAACAAGAAAATGGTTGGATGAACCTCAGCTGAGATGCAAAGAAAAAGGAAATCTATGATAAACCTAAAAGAATTTGGGACCATAGAAGCAAGAAAAATATCTAGAAATCAAAAAGAGCTATAACAAAAGAAGGAATCGAGAGACAAAGTCCAGCATGAGGAGTTTCATTATACAAACAAAAATGATCCGAAAGAGGAGCACAAGCTCGGTCACTTGGCCTGGGAAGCTCCAGTTCGTACTCTAAGGGCACCCCATACTGTATCCTTATTAGAGAAAGATCTTCAGAGCACAGAGAGCAAGGGATAGCTTCAGACATAAAAACTAAATGAGGTACTATCCTAAGCTCGGCTTCTATCCTAGAGTCAGGATTTTAGAAATTTGGATTGGCCAGGCTCCTAGAACCTGTAGACCAAGATACCTCCGAAGATATTTGGATTAAAATAAATCAAAAAAATTTTTGAAAAATCAAGAAAAAGGGATAGTGAAATCCCGAAGAGGAAGAATAATGAATCCTACCCGAGGAGCCAAAGAGATCTAAAAAGTAGGTAAAAAGTAAAGAACCGAGAGAAAGAAGATGAGGAACTAACCCATTTTGGACGAAGAACTCAGAAGAATGATCGAAAAGGCAAAAGACGGTCGAGGAGGACGTCAATGGCCAAAAAATCACAGTGGAGGAATAACAGAGTATGCAAAAGAAGCAAGGAGCAAGGGAACAAGAAAGAAAGCTCAAACAAAAATGACAGGTTGGAAGAAAAGAAAGGGTTTAAATAGTAGGGAGAAGCTAGAGGCAGTTATGATTGTGGGCCGTTCTCCGCCAGTCTCGATCGATCACGTGTCCCATCCATCATGCTCACCCCTAATGCTTGACAGAGCAATAATTGCATCGTACATAGAGCTCCATGCTTTGGTGCAAGAGAGAAAAAGCCAAGATTTTTTCATCCCCCAAGAGTCGAAAAGCAGCAATGGGCTTCGACCACTGTAATTTTTGTACTTTCTTCATTTGAAATTCGAACTTAGAAGTAAGGGACAAGTGTTGGGGGTAAAATACCCTCGCTAAAGTCCTTGGCGGCCAACCTCTATTCTACAAAAATTTGTCGATCTTCTCAGCAATAATTTCATACTACAGAACTTATCAAAAGTATACTAAAATCTGATAGGATGAACTTGGATAATAAAGAAAAGTACCATTTCATTAACTTTGCTTCTTGACCTAGGATGAATAATAGAATCTTTGATATCGAAGCCCTAGCTGAAGAAAAATCTCTATTTTCCACCATAGGATCGTCTAGATCTAATCAAATCTGAGATGGATTTATCTAAAAAAATTCTTAAATGATCTGATCAGATCTAAAAATTCTCAAATTTGATCATGATGATCTTATATTAAAAATAAAAATTAAATCTAAATAAGAAAATAACCATTGTTACCTTATTAGGGTAATCCGATTACCCTAATGATGATCTTGATGCTCCTTGAGGTTATAGAACAAGCCATGCATGCACCTGGCCTCTACCAGTATCCACTTGGACAGGATCTTGACATCTCCTCGTGAATCTTTTTTCTAGAGATCATATCTGAATCTGATATTTAGATTCTTCAAAAGGAACTTGAATGCAGTGCACTCGTCTCACAAACACCATCACATAGATGCTGAACTTTTCACCAACTTTCTTAGACTTTCTTCACTATTTGTGCCCAACCTTTTTGGCATGTAGGAGAGAGAGAGAGAGAGAGAGAGGGAGATCAGATGGGCATGGAAGATGAAAGGGGAAACAGCACTTTGGGCGTGGGAAAAATAAAATACATACATACCTCTTTGGTGCAAGAAGGGTTTTTATAATTCCATGCGCTATATAAGAGTCCTTCTTTGACAAAATAACCACTTATTTGATCATTGGGACTTCTAGAATTAATCCTCACATCAAATAGTACATCTCTATCTAGTTTTGATGCCAAAAACCCCTTCAAGAGGTGGCGGCATGAGAAGATAAGGAAGAGTCCATTGCGCCTAGGACTCTTTTCTTAAGAGTTTGATCCAAATCAAACTCTATCTTAACCTAGTCTAGGCACCTCCAAAAATCACCAAATTTGGCACACCCAAAGAATAACTTGAGCCCTATCATATATCTAAAAATCAAAGAAAAATAATTTTCAAAGAATTTTTTAGGAGCCTCTGATCAGGTGACCCTCAATTCTCTCAATCATGTTAACTATTGACCCTAGTCCAATTGCACTAGGAATGGATTTAATTTCTACAATTAATCTAACCCAAATGGATTCTAGTCAAATGAAAATAAAACAATTCAAGATGCAAGAATGAGTTAAATCAATTTTGACTCTATTGCAATGAATCAGAAAAGATTATAGAAGAAAAAGATCAGGCTCAATCGTGTGCTAGCATGATTTTCTTAAACCTGATTGGATCTAATCCAAATCAATCGAACTGGGTTAGCCCAATTGATCACATCTAGATCCAAATCCTTTTTTGTGTGACCTTGTTAGGTTTAGTTTCATATGATAATGAGACATATCATGATCTCTATGATCGATATCATCGAAACACCTTTCAATGGATCAGAACTTTTTTAATTCATACAATTAGAATGATCGATCATCAAGATCATTCTAATTACTTCCAAAATCCACCAATGATATCTAGCAGCATATGGTGGCAACCCATCAAAACTGAAAGTGAATCTCTTGGTGTAGCTATATGTGCGATTGGGTTCTTCTATCATGAGCCCCAATAGGATTAGGGTTAAGGTGAACTCATCAAACCCAATATCCATCATATGAATTAATCATTCGGTTCGAGTCTGATGTGAAATCCTAATAGAAACTCTTTCTATCATCTTCATACCGCCATGGCCATGAGCTTATGGACTCGATTCTCATGATCATCATAGGGCTTCTCTTCATCTACCAAGGTAGATAGATCTCCTATTGGTGTGATCCAATTCCTATGATGAACATGCTATAGCCAGCATACACCTCAGGATTCCAAATGACTAGAAGGCTGAGTTATGGTATAGTCAAACTATAACATCCTCAAGGTAAACTATCGATGCACCTCAGATCAAAGAACCAGACACACCACTGCAGCATCGAGCCAGTCATCGACGAGAAGATAGACTTTCTTATGACTGCTCGAGATGGTCACGCTTAGTACTCTCATTCTCTAACGAGTACCTATACTCTTACTCTAGTGACTCCACACCTTAGACTTAAGACTCATCTATCCTAAGAAAGTGATTGTACACCAACCTTTCAGATCGATCACCATCCTCATGATGATCTTATGGTCAGGTACAATTTATGAGTTAATTATGAGAATTCATGTCTTAAATTTTTAACTCTTGAAAATATGAATTGTTATAACTATTAACTCAAAGGATTTATCATGATACTTTAAATATACACTATGATAGAAAATAACTCTTTCATTAATTTATAGTCAAAATTATAAATTTATCCTCAGAAGTGTATTACAAGTATTAGCCAATCTAGTGTCTAGGGCACATGATAAGTACCATAATTTCAATAATAAAAATATTAATTTATCAATTAATTTATATTAATTTTTTTAAAATTAATGATCAATTTATATATAATTTTTAAGAAATTCATATTTTATTAATTAAAAAATTAATTAAAAAATAATAAAAAAATAAAAAATAAAATTTTATAATTAATGAAAAGAGCTCATTTTTCTGATCACAACGAAATAAGTTTGAAGCAAAATAGAGCTAAAATGGAGAAGATATGAATTTTTAAAGATAAAAAAAAATTAAATAAAAAAAAAATGGCTCAGTCGACTCCACAAGCCAAGCCACCAAGCCGTCAAAGCCGACTCAACCATTGAAGCCATCAGCCAGTCCATGATCTAGGTGTGGACCGCCAATTCAGTAGAATTCGGTGAATAACGAAGCGACACATGGTGGACCTAGACCCTTAAGGGGTTCACAGAAAATCCATCGCGGTCTATAGGGCAAAAAGGTAATTTTGCATCAAAGCAGCAAGCACTGATTGGCTGCGGTGTGTGGTGCGGTCGATTCACGTGGTCCATGGGAATAGTAATTGCATGATCGGATGGCTGTGGTAGCTTGCGGTTAAGATCAGACGGTGGAGGGAGTTTCTCTACATCAGACTTCATGCGGATCGCCATCCAATGGCAGCGCTCGATCTAGGGGATGATCTGACAGTTTAGAATGCTCTCGATGATGATCAGGACTCTCGATGTGTGATTTATGGTCAGATTTTCTCCATCAATGCACGATCAAATGGCCAGAATTTAATCCGACCTGATCTGGGCCGATATGCATCCGATTTTGATGATTTTTGGTCCATTGGATTTCGATCAATGGCCAGATTTCATCCAAAGCAGCAGAGTTCATCCAGAACTCTTTTTAATCCAATTTTTACTCAAATTTCTTTATATTTTGATGATCAAAGAGATTCTTAGTCCCACATTGCCCAGAAGAAAACTCTTCAGCCCTCCTAGCTCTATAAAAATGACCCCAGGCCTCTAGAAATCAACATCTCCGGTCAAGGTGAAGCTTTGGTATAGGGTGAAGCCAGGCTATGGGTTAATGGCTACTTCAAAGCAATGGATGTCGAGAAGAAGATCTAGGCTTCTACTCCATCTTTCCACCAATGCCGATCCAAGATCAAAGATCAGACTATTTTATTTTTTTTTATTTTTTATTTTTTTTAAATTTTATGTATTTAAATTATAAAATTTTAATTAATAAAAATTTTATTATTATACTTTAATTTTATTTTTTTATTTTTATTATAATTTAATTTTTGTACTTTAATTATTGTTCTTTATTTTACTACAAGTAGATGCTAAAATCTAATTAGTAGATCTTAGTACCAAATTTACTTTTCTACATAATTTAATTTCCACTTCGCAATTCTAATTTTTAATTTTTGACTTCAAATCCTATTTCCAAATCCTTTTCTTTTTCTTTTAAGAAAATCAAAGATTTCAAATCTAAAAATATTATCTTCCCTATGGATTCGATCCGACTCACTGCTATCTACGTATTTTTAATTATTTTAAGAAGTTGGATTAAATTGATAAACATGGTGTTTTAATGACTACATCGCATTTCTATCAAGTTTTTGGCACTATTGCTGGGGAAGGAATAGATGCTATTTTTTCTTTGATTTCTTTATTTTTTTTATAAATTAATTATATTTTTTTTTAAATATTGCTTACTAACTTTTTATTTATTTATTTTATAAAAAATGAAAGAGGAAGAAAGCATCTAATTTTGGTGAGATCAATCCTAACCCTAGTCCTCTTTTTTTTATTATTTATTTTATTTTTAAATTAAGTTAAAAAATATCCACTTAAATCTAATTAAAAATCTTCTGACAAGATTAGAAATTCTAACTATTTAGAGCATGCATCATATTAGTTTTATTTTTATTTTTATTTTTTTTGATGATTGCTGGAGGTAAGGTAAGCCTTTTAGAATTCAATTAGTTGCATTTATCTAGTTTAAATTGTATAGAACCCTTTGATTGAAATTTTTTGTGCATATTCATATTAAACCAAATTAAGGACACAATCCAATTAAACAAGATAAGATGGGGATTTGATCACTCTTCCTTGGCCCACAAATAATCAACCAGCATCCTACATTGATCTAAGCCTTTAAATTAAAATCAATTAGACATCAGTCCTAGAAACTCGAGCTCAATAGGACAAGGAATCCTAAGAGTTGAACCAAGTTAGGGTTAGTTAATTTGATTGGAGTCTAGGAAAGTGGTTCAGAGATGACTAGGCCCGAAGGAAGGTGGTTTCTAATTGATTCCGTTCGCTTATCTGATCAAGCATAATTGGTATCTAAGACAAGTAATAGGGGGACTCCCACCGACCTTATACTTACCTGGCCAGTTGATTGGCTGATCCTACACTTAGAGGACTTGAAGATGATCTTAACAGTTAGAAACTGTCTAGATATAGGATAACCCTTAGTCAGGATTGATTGACCAACCTGATTGCTAACCAACATCAAACTTAATTAAACTTAATTCTTCTCTCTCTTCTTAGCTTTAGGACTTCTTAGGACCTTTTCTTTAGAACTTTTATTTCTTTTTTTTTCCTTCAAAATAAAATAAAATAAAATTAAAATTAAATTAAAATAACTAAAAAAATATTTAAAATAATAATTAATTTAAATTAAATTAAATTAAAAATAATGATTTAAATAATTTAAATATATATATAATTTTAAAATAATAATTATAATATAATATAATAATATATATATATATATATTTTATAAAAAAATTTAAAAATTTTGAATCATACATTAGGGTTACACTAATACATGCACAGTAGGAAATTTCTTTTTTTGATTTAGTTAAACTTAATTGAATGATTGATTCACATTAAACTTGATAATCAAATGGCTAATATAAACTTAATAGTCCAAAAATTAGATAAAGTTAACCTTCTTGCTTAGAAATTAGATCAAGTCCTAATCCTAGGTCAACAATCTCCTGCATAATTCACATCATCTTTTAATTATCAAAAAATTTATTCAATCTGTACTAGCCCAACCTATCATATGAGTGAATGTCCTATGATTGCACAGTTTTCATCTTTTATCCAAGATTAAGTCCAAGCTGCTAAAGGCTACTCCAAGCTGATTAATGATCCATTTTCAAATTCATATAACACTGGCTGCAGAAATCATCCTAATTTTTCTTGGAAACCACAACAGACTCAGGCTCAGACCCAAACTCTATCAGTGCAAAATTATCAGAATAGGCCCCAATACCAAAACTATGCCTATAATAATGTTCAGCCTAGTCAGTTTACCCAGCCATCATATTATAATCAGCCCTCATACCCACCTCCTCAATAGATCAATTTAGCTGACATAGATTTAACCAACTTTAATAATTGATTTTAACTCAACAGCAATCTATCACCAAGCTAAAAGCTCAAATAAGACAATTAGTTGAGTCTAACATGAGGAGAGAACTAAGTCAATTATCGAGCCTATCAATTTCAAACAATCCACCTAATGTCCACCAACCATCTAGATCAAGTTATCAATTTAATGTCTCACTTAAGAATCCCTAATTTAAGAATGCCAAAGTAATTCCTGAACTTAAAAGCTATAGGATTCTTATGAACCCATACCAAGACCAGGTGAGAGAAGTTAGTACTGATGCTAGCCAAAATAAAAATTTAGAAAAACTGATTAGTACTGAAACTAACCACATAGAAGAACCCAAGCCAAAAAATAGTACTGATGCTAGTTCCAGTTTAAATGAGATAGAAAAAGGGGAAAAGAGAATAGATGATTTACCTGAAACTTATAAACCTAAAAGCCTATTTCTTTCAACCCAAGAAGCCAGTTTTCTTACAAAAATCAAAAGGCATGTAATGAAATGTCAATGGAGTTATTTAAACAAGATCATATTAATTTACCTCCAGAATTAAAATCATCTTTAGTCACCCTTCCAGCATCCATTGAATCAAACTTAACTCCTAATACAAAAACTCAATTCATGAGCATTTTAGAAGAATAAATAGGAGAAATTCTTAATAAACTTGGGTCTGAGAATGGGATCATAAATTATGTTTTCCTAATTAACAATGAATATATCAATAATGAGATTATAAATCAACTTTCTAAGATTGACAATCCAAAATCATTGAAATTTATCAATCCAATATTTGATACAGGATAGTAAGCTACATTGTGTCTGACTGAAGATGGTAAACTTAGCACTTGTTGGAAGGCAATCCAATATTTAGTTTCTATCTAATTTATCTTTTTAGTTTTTTTTTAAAATAATTTGAATAAGTTGGAGGGAGAGCCCAAATTTTCAAAGGCATGTGCTGGACCAAAAATATAGTCAGGTGTATTCTTTCATGTTCTTTATTACACTCTTTATATTTTCTTCTCCATTAAGGACAATATCGATTAAGTTGGAAGGAGAGAAAAATAAAAATTTTAAAATTTTAAGTTTTTAAAAAAGTTAGTATTTAGTATTTAGACATCTGATTATGCTTAAGAATCAAATCAAACTAAGCATTTTTAAAAAAAATTGATACACAGATCAGAGAATCTGTGAGATATTGAAGAATCAAGTATTAAGAAAATTCAATAAAGAGTTAAGTCTAGAATATAAAAAGTTTTTCTTGGAGTATTTCTAATTATTTCTACTAGCATCAAAGAAAAGTCTACTTTTTATAAGCTTGTGTAGGGTAATTATATATTTCTTCATATAAAAAATTTATTTTAGTAAAATAATTTTCAAGTACTTCTCACTGAGTAACTGGGCCTCTTTGCCTAAGCAAGTATTGAGTTTCGCATCAAAAGGTGGGAAGGATAAAGAAGCTCATTGTAAAGCTAGGCTTAACTCATAGCCTGTTTGATTCGAGCTAGTAAGCCCGAGGGGTATTCTATACCTAGTATCCTAAAGTCAACTGGTTTGAAAGTCATTGGCCTAAGGCTACATGGATCAAATAGAAAGCTTAAGGGGTTAAGACACTCAATATTGATACAACATTAAAAAAAAAAAATATTGATTTTCCACTGAGTAATTGGATCTCGTTGCCTAAGTAAGCAATGATATTCGCATCAAAAAGTGGGCAATGTGAAAATAAAAATCAATAAATGAAGGGCAGAAGTAGCAATACACTTATCTATATGAAAGTTTAGACAAATCAGAGATAAAGGTGGAATAATTTAGAAAAAGTTCAAAAAAATTTAATATTTTTACTTAATTTTTTTATTGATAAGTATTAATATCCTAATGATATGTCTCACTTAAGCTCTACTGAATATCAATGGCCATTTTGAAAACTGCATAGGTAAAATTCGAAACTCTAAAGTTAAAAGGTTTTTAAAACTAAATTCTTTCTTTACTCGAGGATGAGCAAAGCTTAAGTTGGAGGGTGTGATAAGTACCATAAATTCATCAATAAAAGTATTAATTTATTAATTAATTTATATTAATTTTTTAAAATTATTAATCAATTTATATATATTTTTTAAGAAATTCATATTTTTATTAATTAAAAAATAATAAAAATTAGAAAATAAAATTTTATAATCAATGGAAAGAGCTCATTTTTTTTATCACAACAAAATAAGTTTGAAGCAAAATAGAGCTAAAATGGAGAAGATATGAATTTTTAAAGATAAAAAATAAATAAATAAAAAAAGAAAAATGGCTCAGCCGACTTTGCAAGCCAAGCCAAGCTATCAAAGCTGACTCAGCCATTGAAGCCATCAACTGGTCCATGATCTAGGTATGGATCGCCAGCTCAGTAGAATTTGGCGAATCATGGAGCGATACGTGGTGGACCTAGACCCTTAAAGGGTTCACAGAAAATCCATCACGGTCTATAGGGCAAAAAGATAATTTTGCATCAAAACAGCGAGCACTGATTGGCTGCAATGTGTGGTGCAGCCGGTTCATGTGGTCCATGGGAATAGTAATTGCACGATCGGATGGCTGTGGTAGCTTGCGGTCAAGATCGGACAGTGGAGGGAGTTTCTCTACATCAGACTTCATGCAGATTGCCATCCAATGGCAACGCTCGATCCAGAGGATGATCCGACGGTCTAGAATGCTTTTGATGGTGATCAGAACTCTAGATGCATGATTTGCGATCAGATTTTCTCCATCAATGCATGATCAGACGGTCAGAATTTAATCCAACCTGATCTGGGCCGATACGCATCTGATTTTGATGATTTTTGGTCCGTTGGATTTCTATCAATGGTCAGATTTCATCCAGAGCAGCAGAATTCATCCAAAACTTTTTTTAATCTAATTTTTACTCAAATTTTTTCATATTTTGATGATCAAAGAGCTCCTTAGTCCCACATTGCCTAGAACAAAACTCTCCAGCCCTCCTAGCTCAATAAAAAGGACCCCAGGCCTTTAGAAATCAACATCTCCAATCAAGGTGAAGCTTTGGTACAAGGTAAAGCCAGGCTATGGATTAATGGCTACTTCAAAGTAATGAGTACTGAGAAGAAGAGCCAGGCTTCTACACCATCTTTCCACTAATGCCGATCCAAGATTAGAGATCAAGCTATTTTTTTTTTTTTTATTTTTTTTATTTTTTTTAAATTTTATGTATTTAAATTCTAAAATTTTAATTAATAAAAATTTTATTATTATACTTTAATTTTATCTTTTTATTTTTATTATAATTTAATTTTTATATTTTAATTATTATTCTTTATTTTACTGCAAGTAGATGCTAAGATCTAATTAGTAGATCTTAGTACCAAATTTACTTTTCTACATAATTTAATTTTCACTTCACAATTGTAATTTTTAATTTCTGACTTCAAATCCTATTTCCAAATTCTTTTCTTTTTTTTAAGAAAATCAAAGATTTCAAATCTAGAAACACTACCTTTTCAGTGGATTCAATCAGACTCACTGCTATCTACGTATTTTTAATTATTTTAAGAAGTCGGATTAAACTAATAAATATGGTGTCTTAATGACTATATCGTGTTCCTATCAGCACACATCTAACAAACTCCTACTTAATCTAAAGCTAATTGGCTATAAATCTAAGTCTCATCTTCTCAAGGTAGGCTTCGATCTTCTACTGTCCTAACGGCTTCGTTAGTAGATCAACCATATTATCTATGGTGTCAACTTTTTTGACCTTGACGTATTCCTTCTCGAGGTAATCATGAATCAGATGGAATCACTGCTCGATAAACTTAGATTTTTGGTGAGACCTCAGCTCCTTAGCAAGGGCTAAGGCACCATTGTTGTTGCAGTATAAAGGGATGGCATCTGATGGCATCACTCCAAGTTCTACGATGAACTTCTTATACTAGAACATCTTCTTTGTAGCCTCCAATGCAGCATTGTACTCTGCTTCCATGGTGGAATCTGCTATCACCATCTTCTTGGAACTCTTTCAGCTAACAGTACCATCATTGTATATAAATAGACTACTAGATTCGACTTTCGATCATCTATATTGGATATAAAATCCAAGTCTGCAAACCCCTAGACCTAGAGTTCTACATTACCAAAGACTAGAAACATATCCTTAGTCCTTCTTAAATACTTAAGGATATATTTCATAGAAGTTCAGTGCTCTTCACCTAGATTCGACTAATACGTACTTGTGACACTCACAGCATGGGCAATATCAGGTCATGTACATAGCATGGCATACATGAGGCTCCCTATTGCTGAAGCATAAGGGATCTTACTCATGCATTCAATCTCCTCAGATGTGTTAAGACACATCTTCTTGGAGAGATGAATGCCATGTCTAAAGGGTACTAAACCTCTTTTTGAGTTTTCTATGCCAAATCTCTTTAGCACCTCCTCTATGTACATCTTCTGTGAAAGTCTTAGCATCCTATTTGGTCTATCTTTATAGATCTTAATTCTCAGAATAAAGGATGCTTCTCTTAGGTCTTTCATAGAGAACTCTTTAGATAACCATATTTTGACCATGGTCAATATGGAAATATTATTCTCAATAAGGAGGATGTCATCCATGTACAATATGAGAAAGACAACAGTACTCCCATTGACCTTTTTGAACACATACAGCTCCTCATTTTTGATAAAACCAAAAGATTTGATTACATCATTGAAACGAGTATTCCAGCTCCGAGATGCTTGCTTAAGTCCATATATGGATCTTTGTAGCTTGCAGACCTTGTGATCACTATCACTAGATGTGAAACCAAGCGGCTACTTCATATAGATATCTTCCTCAAGATATCCATTTAAGAATATCATTTTTACGTCCATCTGTCATATTTCATAATCAAAATAGGCTGTAACAGCAAGCAATGTGCGAATGAATTTAAGCATGGCTACTGGCGAAAAAGTATCCTGATAGTCAATGCCTTCGCACTGACTATACTCTTTTACTATGAGCCTAACTTTGAATGTCTCTATATTTCCATCAGCACCTATATTTCTCTTAAAGATCCATTTACACCCAATAGGTACTATACCTTCAAGTGGATCTACCAAGGTCTAGACTTGGTTCGAGTGCATTGAGTCAATCTTTGACTTTATTGCCTCAAATCATTTCTCAAAATCGATATCTGATATCACCTCATCATAGGTTTTGGGATCATCACCATGAATCCAATTTCCCATGAGAAATATTTTCTCAACATCTTTTGAAATAATACCTAAGTACCTTTCAGGAGGATAGAAAATTCTAGTTGATTTTTGAGGTGGAGGAGGTAGTGTTTGGACTGGCTCAATCTGATTGGATTTCATGAATTTCTTAGCTCGTTGCTCTTAGGAGACTTTCTCCTCGAGCCTAATCAATCTTTCGATGCCACCATCTTAAATAAATTATTTTTCAAGAAAAATAGCGCATCAACTCATAATCATATTATGGTCTTTTAGAAGATAGAAATAATATCATAATGACTCTTTAGGATATCCTATAAATCGAGCTCTAAAGGATCTAGATTCTAACTTATCCATCCGCTGTCTCTTGACATGAGCCAGATAACTCTAAATTTTGAGGTGACTCAGATTTGATTTCTTACTATGCCATATCTCATATGGTATGGTAGCAATGATTTTAGAAGGAACCCTATTCAGTAAATATATTAACGGCCATAAGACTATATCTTCAAAGAAACTCAAGGAGGTCCATAAAGCTCATCATAGATCAGACCATATCAAATAGAGTTTGATTTTTCCATTCTGAAACTTCGTTGAGTTGAGACGTTCTAGATGGAGTCTACTATGAGACTATGCCATTATCTTTGAGATAGTCCAAAAATTTTTGACTAAGGTATTCACCTCCTCGATCTGATCGAAAAGTCTTAATGGACTTTTTTATTTATTTTTCTACTTTGACTCTAAATTTTTTGAATTTTTTAAAGGCTTCATACTTATGTCCTATCAAATACACATACCCATACTAAGATAAATCATCGGTAAAGATGATGAAGCAAATATAATTGCCTCTGACTGGCACATCAAATGGGCCGCACACATCTGTGTGTACCAGAGCAAGTAGTCTGTGGCCCTTTTCCCATGTCCTATAAAAAGGAGCTTGGTCATTTTGCCATGAAAGCATAATTCGTAAATTGGATATGACTCAAAAATCAATAGACTCAATAGCCCGAATTTTTTCAATTTGTTAACCCTGTCTTCCACTATATGATCTAGCCTAAGGTGCCAAAGATATCTATCATTTAGACTATTTCTAGGTCACTTTGATCCAATAGCATTCATATTTTGCTCGATATTGAAAATAGAAATACTATTATGCAATTGATAGAGACCATTTATAAGAAAATCACTTGTAATTTTATTTTTTTCAAAAAAAATATTACAATGGTCCTTAAGAAAACTAATTACATAGCCTTCTTGTGCTAAACATGAAACAGAAATCAAATTTCTGCTTGCTGCAGGCACATAAAAATAGTTTCTATGTACTAAATCTAATCCTGATGGTAGTCCAAGAGGGTAGATTTTCATAGCCATAGTAACAACTTTTGCTCCATTTTCGACATGCAGGATCATCTCAGCATCCCTCAGCCTCCTGCTCTCCTCAAGATCCTGCATAGAAGTGCACAAGTGAGCACTCAAACCAAAGTCAAATACCCAACTGGATGCAAAAGAAATTGTAAGGTTAGATTCAATAATGAGCATACCTCTAGAAGGACCCGCTTCTTTTTTGTTTCTCAGGCTGGCCAGGTATAAAGGATAGTTCTGCTTCCAATGGCCATCGGTGTTGTAATGAAAATATTTTTCTTTGTCCGCAGCTTTTTTCTTCGGCTCTCCCTTCTTTTCTTTCCACCTTCAGTCTTCTACTTCTTCGCAAACTTCTTCTTTTCAAAAGACTTTCTTTTGGAGAAAGTCCGCTCCATAGCAAGAACTGAGCCCTTTGAACTTTTCATAGAAAGCTCAACAGTAACCAGCATATTCATAAGTTCAGCTAAGGTATTTTAAAGTTTATGCATATGGTAGTTCATTATGAACTACCCAAACGCATCAGTCAAAGACTGCAAAATTATATCAATCTATAGATCTTGATCTAACTTGACACCGAGCTTCTCAAGTTCTTCTAAGTCCTTGATCATCATTAAACAATGATCTTGGACCGACTGTCCATCATGCATCTGAGCCTTAAAAAGTCTTCTAATGACTTGATATTTGGCTGTGTGATTTTGTTTACCAAACAACTCTTACAGGTGAGCCAATATTTGGTGGCTAGTCTTTATGTCTTCATGTTGGTGCTCGAGCTCATTAGACATCAAGCCCAACATGTAATACATGGCTTTATTATCATCATTCATCTATTTTTTTAGAGATGCTCTTTGTTCAATGAATGGATGGGCTGGTAAAGTGGGAGGATCCTATTCCAACACATGAGTCAACTTCTTGCAATCTAAAATAATTTTAAAGTTTCAGAGCCAATCCTTGTAGTTGGATCCAGTCAATTTATGGGTGTCCAGGATACGAGCTAGTGGATTGGATGCAGACATTTTTCTATAGAGAGTCAAAGTTTTTAGTTAGATTTTATAATTAGAGTTGATCAATTTATTTAAATATTTTATTTTAAGCAAATTAGGCTTTCACTATTTTCTCGAATCCCTACACTCCCTTGGCAGAGGTGCAAAAATCTTTGAGATTCATTAATTTCTAGTGGATGGTGCAATCCCACTGACTGGCTCACCACCTCACCTAACAGTTATTGATGATGGATCAATCGATGAGTGGTTAACTCTTGTCCAATGATTCTCTAATCATGGTGCATTCAAACCTAATCTCTAATTCATGAAGCTCACCATGCCCAGAATATTGCTCCATTCTTTAGTTAAGTCAGACCCATCATTTGCATGAATTGGATTCCTGATTAGGTCTCTCACCATATTCAGAATATTGAGCCCAATCCATCCTCCAACTCATAGCATCCAATGCCTAATAGAAATGGTTGCATCTTCCTGGTGCAACTGAAGCACTATAACTAGTCGAGAGCAATCAACCCCAGAAAGGGCTCTCACATCTATAATGATGGAAGACCTATGACTTAATATTTTCTTAGAAATATTTAATTTTGGTCTCTTTAAACTTGACTTGATTTAGTCATAATAATTATGACTAACCTAGTGGCATGGTTAGCCCAAATTGTTAGCCACCTCTAATCAGAACTAGCTCGATCCAAATGGCCAGGTAAGTGAGATCGGTGGAAGAGATATGCTATTAACTCGATAAGAACGTATTCAAATCGAGTAGCTTTCAATTAAAAATCAGTCGATCATATCTACCAGACTTACCTTAGACACCAAATTATCTAACTAGAACTAATTGGATTAGCCTACAATCTAGGCTCAAATTACGGAGCCAAATTAGGTCTTGACTTGGTTAACCATATATTATTGTGAGTCGACCTTGATCCAAACTTAATCCTATTGGATTGATCAATTCTAAGTATTCTTGATCCCACCTAACCAACTCTTGATTCGATTTGATCAACTACTAGACCTAATTGAGCTACCCAAGCCCGAACCCAATTTTATAAAGTTATCTTAGATCTAAAATTCATATTTTTAGATCTAATTAATTTCATAATCTTAATTCTTAATTAAGTTTCAATTCATAACATAAACATGTATCAAAATTCTAGGATTTTAGAATTTAAAATTTTATAAAAAAATAAATTTTGATTTTTGATTAAGGACGAATGCGCAGCACCCCTACACACCATAAGAACATTCCATCGAATGGAAGGAGAGGATCTTTAAATCCTACTTTGTTCTTATGACCGGATGGCCAAGAAAAATATCTTAATCAAAAATATATTTTCTATTACAAAATAAGTTAGATCTAAATCATATATCGCATATATAATTAATGATCTAATCTATACATGCTTTGTATATATCTTATGTATCAAAATTTAATTAAACATGCATGCTTTCATATCTAATATATCATATATAACACCTAAAAAATAAAATTTTAAGTGATTATATCAAAATAAAATCTATTCTAGATAATTCATAGAACTATTCTATAACTAGTCTAGACATACATATTTCATATCTCATATGAATAATTTAAAAATTAAAAATTATATTTTTTATTTTTTAGATTTGATTATAATATTTATAATATCAAAAAAAAAAATTAGATCTAAAATTATATTTAATTATATTAAAAATATGATAACACTAGACTACATATAGAACTATTCTATACCTGATCTAGTCATGCATCTCATACATTATAGATCTAAATTATTTAATTTTTAAATTTTTAATTTTAAATCTGATCACATCTGATGTGATATCTTAAAATTCTTAATATTAAATCATAATAAAAATTAAAAATAGATCTAAAATAGATCAAAAGAATGGCTAACCTAGCTCTGATATCAGTGGAAGAAAAATCTCTATTTTCCGCCATAGGATCGTTCAGATCTGATCAGATCTGGAGCGGATTTGACTAAAAAAATTTTTAAATGATTTGATTAGATCTAAGAATTTATAGATCTGATCATGATGATCTAATATTAAAAATAAAAATTAAATCTAAATAAGAAAACAACCATTGTTACCTGATTGGGGTAATCCGATTATCCTGACGATGATCCTAACACTCCTTGAGGTTCTGGAATAAGCCACGCATATGCCTGACCTCTACCAGTATCCACTCGAGCAAGATCTAGATATCTTCTACTTGTGAATTTTTTCTCTAGAGATCAAATCTGAATCTCATCTTTAGATTCTTCAAAAAGAACTTGAATGCAGCACACTCATCTCACAAACACCGTCGCGTAGATGCTGAACTTTTCACCAACTTCCTTAGACTTTCTTCACTATTTGTGCCCAAACTTTTGGGCATGTAGAAGAGAGAGAGAGACAGAGAGAGAGAGGATCAGAGGGGTGTGGAAGATGAAAGGGACGATAGCACTTTGGGCATGGGAAAAATAAAATACATACTTACCTCTTTAGCGCAAGAAGGGTTTTTATAATTCCATACACCATATAGGAGTCCTTCTTTGACCAAATAACCACTTATTTGATCATTAGGACTTCTAAAATTAATCTCCATGTTAAACACTAGATCTCTATCTAGTTTTGACACCAAAAACCCCTTCAAGAGATGGCAGCATGAGAAGATAAGGAAGAGTCCATTGCGCCTAGGACTCTTTCCTTAAGTTTGATCCAAATCAAACTCTGTCTTAACCTAGTCTAGGCACCTCCAAATTATCAAATTTGGCACACCCAAAGTATGACTCGAGCCCTATCATATATCCAAAAATTAGAGAAAAATAATTTCTAAAAATTTTTTTAGAAGCCTCTGATCAAGTGACCCTCAATTCTCTCAATCAGATCAATTATTGACCCTAATCCAATTGCACTAGGAATGGATTTAATTCCTACAATTAATCTGACATGGATAGGTTCCAGTCAGATGAAAATAAAATTATTCAAGATGTAGAAATGAGTTAAATCAATTTTGACTCAGTTGCAATGAATCAGAAAAGATTATAGAAGGAAAAGGTTTGGCTTAATCATGTGCTAGCATGATTTTCTTGAATCTGATTGGATCTAATCCAAATCAGTCAAATTGGATTAGCCTAATTAATCACATCCAAATCTAAATTTTTATTTGTGTAACCCAGTTAGGTTTAGTTCCATATGATAATGAGATATGTCACAATCTCTGTCATCGACATCATCGAAATACCTTTCAATGGACCAGAACTTTTTTGATTCGTACAATTAGAATGATCGATCATCAAGATCATTCTAATTACTCCTAAAATCTATTAATAATACCTAGCAACATATGGTGGCAACCCATCAGAACTAAAAGTGAATCTTTTGGTGTAGCTACATGTATGATTGTGTTCTTCTATCATGAGCCCCGACAGGATTAGAGTTTAGGTAAACTCATCAAACCCAATATCCATCATATGAATTAATCATTCGATTTGAGTCTGATGTAAAATTCTAATAGAAACTCTTTCTATCATCTTCACACTACCATGGCCATGGGCTTATGGACTGTTGCCCAGATGTAGCAACCCAAGAGGAAGGGATGAATTAGGTTCTTATAAAATTTTATCCAAATTTACTTTCTAAATAAGTATGTGCTTTAATTTTAACCTAAATGATATGGTGGAGATGTGTATGATATAAGCAACAGCGAATTTAAGATAGTATATGCAAATGAAGAATCTAAATAGTGTAAATCAGAAATAAAAGCAAAGTAAAGAAAGAATCAAAAGCACTATACAAATATACAAAGTTTTATAGTGGTTCAAAGCAATCCACTCCTACGTCTACTCTCCAAGCTTCCTTTGAAAATTTTACTATAATCCCATTGATTATAGTGTGTTTATTTTTTTAGATTAACAAACAAATCTAATTGATTTTTTCAGGAGCATCAATCAAAACCTTACACCAATAGTTTTTTGGGATCACTATTAATCCAATTGATTTTTTGGGCTCACCAACCAAAATCTATAATATCCAATTCTAGGCTTGGATGGACCTAATCCCCAAGTTTCTTTTTTTCAAAGAAACTTGTAAAAAAATCAAAATTATAAATAAAAATTTTAGCATAATATAAAAAATAGAGTTAAAGCTCTTTTAAATTCCAATGAAGAAGTCAATGATGTGCTTGATTGAGGCTTGGTTTTTCTTCAATTTATGCTTTAGAGGATGAGAAAGATGTTGGAGAAGATTGCTTTGAAGGATCGCTAAAATCTATGTACAACTTTCCTCTCTTTTCTCTTTTCTTTGGATTTTCAATGTTCCTTACCAAAATTAAAAGATTTACCCTTTAAATTCCTTAATCTTGCTTCTTAATTGATTCTCCACCTTTAAATATTTTTGGAGATGGTTGGAGAGCGAGTTCTAGCCATTGAAGCTCTGAAATAGCTATTGGAGGTAACAAAGAGCCATTGAAAAGGTTGTAGAAACTAGTCATTAAAGGCTGTCAAACTGCATCAAGTTGGCTTGGATCTGGCTTCGAGCTGGCTCAGATCCAATTCAAGCTGGCTCGAATAGTAGAATAGAAAAATATTTTTTTTGCCATCCTGAGAAAGCTGGCTCGGATCCAAATCGAGCTGGCTCAGCTCTAAACTTTCCAACTTTATTTTTCTCATTGTTTGACCTTCCAAACTTGAATTTCTTGGCCCCAAATCTTTCAAATGATATTTGTTTCTCCTTCTTTCATTTTTTTAAATTGAGCCATTCAAATTTATGAAAACTTCTTCTTTTAAGTACTTTGGCTTGACATCTTTAGATGATTTATCCTTAAGATAAATTTTTTATTTTAGATACTTGAAAAATCCTACATACATTCTTGAAATGCATAATTAGATAGTATACTTAATATTTTGAAATCATCAAAATCAATCTCAAGGTCAACAATCTTTTTTTTTTATGATGACCAAACTTTGAGTATATGCACAATAAAAATAAATAATGTGTTTCAATGCATTTTTTCAAAATATATCATGAAGTACTAGATCAAACATATGAATGCACGCTTCATGAAAGTTCACAATTAGTTTTTAGTTAATTACACATATTTCATATACTCATTTTAAATTAATGTCTCAATTCAAATTAATGAGTATTAAGATTTCAAGCATCAAATTAATGAGCATCTTAAGAATTAATTTGTTAAGCATATACTCAATATTTTTCTCCTCCCTTTTGATAGCATCAAAAAGCTCATGGGAAGGTTGAAGGAATAACAAAACCAGTGATATGCAAGAATGTGTCAAAATGAGAGATGTATCAAATTTAGAAAATTAATTCAAAGAAATCCTCTTTCCTTTGAAAACTTATCTTTTGATTTAAAATATGCTTAAAATATTTTTTTATTCAAAAATTGGCTTGAATTCAAATATCAAAGGCTCTCCCTCTTTTCGAATGAATATGACTTTTTAATCAGATTTTCAAATATGCACTTGTAAGCTTTAAGAAAAATAAAACTTTTCAAAATATTTAAATATGACTTTTTAATTCATTCTTTTCTTTTCTAAATAAAAATCTATTATTTAAATTCAGAAAAGATATGTATCAAGAATGTATCGAGCAAAGCAAAATGAATAGTATCAAGGCAAATGATAATTATATTTTCAAATTTATTGCTTTGATTAAAGAATTGCTTCAAAATAAATAATTCATAAGGATTTTGAAATGTACATCAAAAATTTAGAATCAAATTTATATTTTCAAATGAATTTCAAAATTGAGTTTAGAAATTTATTTTTGAGTAGGAATGTGTTGTAAATTCAATTTAACTCCAATCATTTGCCAAGAATGATCATGCAAATCAAGTTCAAAAGGTTGGCATATAAAAAGTTTAGTATTATATTTATAAATGAGTTTCAAAATTAGAAGAATGTATTAAAATTAATTTGTTTAGAGTAAGAATATATTTTCAAATTTAATTTCACTCCAAATAGTTATCAAAATGATATGGCAATCAAATTATACATATCAAATTGAATAAATATGAATTGATTGAGAACTTAAGTTCACATTTAATTTTTCAAGACTTAAATTAATTAAAATTTTTAATCAAATCAAATTAAAAAATATTTTTTTCTATTTTTCATACTTATAGCTAGATTAATTTACTATTCAACTTTCTCTCCCTCTTTATTTCAAATCAAGCAAATTTAATACAAATTTAACCACTAAATTCAATTTTTTTAAATTTGAAAGATATTTTTAATTTCAAAGCCATTTTTAGTTAAATGATCATTTCTTCTTTAATAATTTCTTTCTCTTACTTTAGCAAATAAAATTATTTTAAAATTAAACAAAATTTAAAAGCATAAGAATCAATTGAGTGAACTAAGAATATTAATTAATCTAAATATCAATCATTCACTCAAAAAGATATCAAATTTTTTAAAAATTTATTTTTTATTAAATTCAAAGAATGTTTACAAAAGGATGTATATAATAAAAATAAATATCAAGAAGATCAAAAGAATATGATAAGTAATTAAAAAAATATTTTTGTTTAAATTTAGATTTTTTTCATAAGAAATATCACTTAATTAAGTTTAGAAAAAGTATGAAATTTTTTTAATTTATCTCAAATGGCATTACTTCAAGAGTATAGCTGTGCAAAATCAGATTTGAAACAAAGATATTCTTTTTTTTTGCCAAAAGATAAATCAATCAAATACATAATAAATAGTAACTTATTTGATATCAAATAATTAAAACTTAAGTTTTTTTAAAATATTTAGCTTTAAAGATAAATGACAGCTTTCTTGAAATATTTTGCTTGATTTCAACTTCAAAAGATTCAAGAAAAGCATTTTTCAAATTCAATTTTTGAAATCAATCAATTGGATTAAAGTATAAATATTCATCAATAAATTCTCTTTTAAGATCAAAGAGACAATCAAATTGATGATCAAAAAGGATATTCAAATTAATTTGGAGGATCAAAAATCAATCAATTGGGGATATGATAATCAATCAAATCAAATGAGATTAAATCAAAATTAGGTCAAGGAAAAACTAAATAAAGGCTCTATGATTTTAGTTCAACTAGTAAATTTTTAAATCCTTAAAGACTAAACTAGAATGGAATGCATATCAATCAAATACTTAAATTTTATGATTGAATGACTTATCTTTGAGTGCTTATTTCATACACTTTTTGGAAGAATTTTGATAATCTAGCATCTTATGTGGGTTGTCAAAACTTAGCTTATTTATCATTTTTGCCATCAAATAGATTCATAGACAATCATGCTTGTAATAACTTAGGTTTCTTAAATAATTAAAGATTAAAATAGCATGATACAAAGGATTGAACCAGCATGCTAAATTTAGAATAAAATAATAAGCTTAAAATAAATAATCAACATGATATATTAGTTTTGATCAATATATCAAACTTTTAATTAATGGAGTATGATCATTTTAAACAATGATAAATCATCAACATCGATCAAACATACTCAATAATTATGCTAATTGATAATTAAAATATATTTAGCAAATAATGATGGTATCGTGTGAGAAAAATTTAGATTATACCAAACATCAGCATCCATCCAATTTTATTTTCAAGACATCCATCTATAATATTTTTTCTTTTCATTCCATTGGATTCTTGGTATACCTACAATATCATTTGCTAGTCTTTGGTATCCAAGTCATCTTGGGTCCATAAATGTTAGAGCATATAATTTCTTTTGGAACCCAAATTTGTTTAATTAAGGTTTGGCTGATTCTTTTGGTATTGCATTCTGAAATTTTGTAGCGAACTTTATTGCATTTAAAACATGTAATAGAATGATTTTTAGATAAAATTTTTCTAAACATGTTCTTCATAATTTTTATTTTCTTAAAGGATTATAGCTAATTCTAGTTTTATCAAAAATAGCTTTTTGATTATTCAAAATTAATTGAAGCTTTTGAGATCCGATAGTAAACTTATTGAACATAGGCTTCAATGTTTCAATCTCTTTTCTTAATTTAGTATTTTCTTCCAAAAGAGATTTTTCAAATCTTATAAGTTTTTCTTTTTCTTCAATATAAAATTTTGATTTTTTAAATTTTTCTTTCAACAATATTTTTTTCAACTGAAGATTTTTCAGATTTAAAAAGTATATTCTTTTCTTTAGCCAAAGAATTCATTTCTTTCAAAAGTTCTTCTTTTTCACTCAAAAGATTATTCTTTTCATTAGCCAAAAGAAGATTAGATTTTTTGAGCTCTTTATTTTTCAGCCTTAATTTTTTGAATTCATCCATTAAGTCAGTAAAGGCTTCAAACAATTCATCAAATATAAATTTGAAGGAAGTTTTAAAATTTACCTCAATCTCAATGTCCATGAGATAAAGATTTGTCACTTTCTCTTTCTCATCCGAGCTTAAAGTGTCACTATCATTCTAAATTTCTAGCATAGCTCTTTTCTTAGTTCTTTTGGGGTACTTTTTGAGTAGAGGATAATCCAGCCTGTAATGTCCTCTTTTATTACAATTATAGCAAGTGACACTTTTTTTTCTTTTTCTTCTTTCTTTTCTTTTTTCTTCATACTTTTCTTCATGAGAAACTTATTGAATTAGCTTGCGAGTAGCTCCATGTTCTCATCATCATCTTCACTCTCTTCTTCATCTTCTTCTTCCTCCGACTCATCACTTTTTTAATATTATGCAGTGGATTTGAAGGCGATGGTCTTCATTTTTCTTGGCTCTTCTTCTTCTTCCTTTTGAGCCATGTTCAACTCATGAGTCATGAGTAAATCCATCAATTCTTCTAGGAACAACTTGGTAAGATCTTTCGCTTCTTATATAGCTGTCACCTTTACTTTCCATTCCTTTGGCAAAGATCTTAAAATCTTGCAAACAAGTTCATAGTTTGTATAGGTTTTGTCAAGACCATTTAAAGTATTGATAATATTAGTAAATTTAAAAAATATTTTAGAAATAAACTCATATTTATCCATTTTAAATATTTCATATTTATGAACAAGCAAATTAATTTTAGATTTCTTAACTTGGCTTGTTCCTTCATGAGTTATTTCTATTTTTTTTCATATTTTTTTTAGCTGATGTACATGTAGATATTCTATTAAATTTATGTACATCAAGAAAGCAATAAAGAACATTGATGGCTTTAGCATTTAATTGAGCCATCTTCTTATCAAATTCATCCCAATCTTTTTCTGGATTGAGAATTGACATACCATTAATTTCAATTATGGGTGTGTGTGGTCCTCTAGTTATGACTCCCCACATATCATAATCTAAAGCTTGTATGAAAATTTTTATTCTAGCTTTTCAAAATGTATAATTTATGTCATTAAATAGTGATGGTCTAGATGTGGATTGGCCTTTAATAAATGATGAACCAAATGGAATTGCTATGATTTTTTACTCTTTAACCACTAGGTTAACAATCAAATATTAGAGCACCTACTCTGATACCAATTATTATCCAAAGGTAGCAATCCAAGAGGGGGGATGAATTGGGTTCTTATAAAATTTTATCCAAATTTACTTTCTAAACAAGTATGTGCTTTGATTTTAACCTAAGTGATATGGTGGAGATGTGTATGATATAAGCAGCAGTGGATTTAAGATAGTATATGCAAACTAAGAATCTAAATAATGTAAATCAAAAATAAAGATAAAGTAAAGAAAGAATCAAAAGCACAACACAAACACATAAAATTTTATAGTAGTTCGGAGCAACCCACTCCTACATCCACTCTCCAAGTTTTTCTTGAAAATTCTACTATAATTCCACTAATTATAGTGTATTTATTTTTCTAGATTAATAAATAAATCTAATTAATTTTTTTAAGAGCATCAACCAAAACCTTACACCAATAGTTTTTCAGGATTACTATTAATCCAGTTGATTTTTTAGGGTCACCAACTAAAATCAATAATATTCAATTTTGGGCTTAGATGAGCCTAATCTCCAAGTTTCTTTCTTCTAAAGAAACTTATAAAGAAATCAAAATTATAAATAAAAATTTTAGCATAATATAAAAAATAGAGTTAAAGCTCTTTTAAATTTCAATGAAGAAGCCGATGATGTGCTCGATTGAGGCTTGGCTTTTCTTTAATTTATGCTTGAGAGGATGTGAAAGATGTTGGAGAAGATTGCTTTGAAGGCTCGCTGAAATCTATGTATAACTTTCCTCTCTTTTCTCTTTTCTTTGGATTTTTAAT
Organism: Cocos nucifera; assembly: GCA_006176705.1. NCBI lineage: Eukaryota > Viridiplantae > Streptophyta > Magnoliopsida > Arecales > Arecaceae > Cocos > Cocos nucifera. The sequence continues at coordinate 139,290 of QRFJ01003221.1, forward strand.
GTTCCTCACTAAAACTGAAAGATTCACTCTTTAAATTTCTTAATCTTGCTTTTTAATTGATTCTCCACCTTTAAATATATTTAGAGATGGTTGGAGAGTGAGTTCTAGCCATTGGAAGCTCTGAAATAGCCATTAGAGGTGAAAAAAAGTCATTGAAAAGGTTGCAGAAACTAGCCGTTAAAGGCTGTCAAACTGCGTCGAGCTGGCTCGGATCTAGCTTCGAGCTGGCTTAACTGAAGAGCTAGCTCGGATCCAATTCAAGCTAGCTCGAATAGCAGAATAGAAAAATATCTTTTTTGCCATTCTGAGAGAGCTAGCTTGGATCCAAATCGAGCTATCTCGGCTCTAAACTTTCTAACTTTATTTTTCTTCATTGTTTGACCTTTCAAACTTAAATTTCTTAGCCCCAAATGATACTTGTTTCTCCTTCTTTCATTTTCTTTAAATTAAGCCATCCAAATTTGTAAAAACTTCTTCTTTTAAGTACTTTAGCTTGATTTGTTCTTAAGATAAATTCTTCATTTTGGATACTTGAAAAATCCTACATACATTCTTGAAATACATAATTAGATAGTATACTCAATATTTTAGAATCATCAAAATCAATATTAGAGTCAATACGAACTCCATTCTCATGATCATCATAAGACTTCTCCTCATCTACCGAGATAGATAGATCTCCTATTGGTGCGATCCAATTTCTATAATGAATATGCTATAGCCAACATACATCTCAAGATTCCAAATGGTTAGGAGATCAAGTTATGGTACAGTCAAACTATAATACTCTCAAGGTGAACCGATGCACCTCAGGTCAAAGAAGCAGACACACCACTACAACAACGAGCCAGTCATCGATAAAAAGATAGACTTTCTTATGATTGCTCAAGGTGGTCACACTCAGTGCCTTCGCTTTTTAATGAGTACCTATACTCTTGCTCCGATGACTCCACACCATAGACTCAAGACTCATCTATTCTAAAAAAGTGATCTTACACCAACCTTCCAGATCGATTACCATCCTCGTAATGATCCTATGGTTAGGAGCCATTTATGAGTTAATTATGAGAATTTATATCTTAAATTTTTAATTCTTAAAAATATGAATTATCATTACCATTAACTCAAAGGATGTATCATAAATATTTTAAATATAACTATGATAGAAAATAACTTTTTTATTAATTTATAGTCAAAATTATAAATTTATCCTTGGAAGTGTAATATAAATATCAACCAATCTGATTTCTAGGGCACACATCTAACACCAGCTTGTCCAACCCTAATAGACAATGAATTCTGAGGGTAGTTGAATTCTTTTATTGCAAATGTTGAACTTCTTCTAATCATGCTCCTTCCAGTCGGTTGCAGATTCGCTCAGTCTATGATGCGCCCATCGACTAAACTGATATAAAAGGATCTCATCCTCAATGCGAGTTTGATTCCTAATCCAGAACACAAAGTAGCTACTTTGCAAACATTGAACCCCAGTGCTCCTTTGATCTACTTCAAGCTGATCTTGAACATTGGACAAACTAATAGAGCAATTGAAATGATGCCATCAAGAAGTCTTTAAGTCTCGACACTCACCTATCTCAACTCCCAGGTGATCTCAAACCTTCGTCGTCCTAACTAAACTCCTCCAAAAAATACTATCCTTGATTAGCCGATCGAACTTCTCCAAGTCATCGAAGGAAGCACTAATAGATTGTAATCAGCCCCATCAAGTCCAGTTCGTCCTCTACCACTTAACAGTCGATCTCCAAGTTTGGTCAGCCTCGAGTTCTTCATCTGATACATACAAGCTTGCATACGAGTGCAGAGGTTCTGCCCGAACTCCTACTATAGATCTCCAACTGAAGGAAAAACTCTGTTTCCCAGGTCAGGTTCATTCAGATCTGATTGGATCAAGAGAGATATTTCAAAAAAAAATTTCTTAGATCTAGATCTGATTTGAGATTTTTCAGATCTGATATTATTGATCTAATAAAAGAAAATAAAATAAAATAAAATAAAAAATAAATTAAATCTAATTTAATTTTATCTTATTGTAGATAATCTGATTATCCTATGATGATCCTGATGTCTGTCTGAGGTTCTGGATCTAGCTACGTAAGTGCCTGACTTCTATCGGTATCCACTCAGGTAGGATCTGGAGATCTCCTTCTTCTTTATCACTTCTTCAAAAATCAGATCTAGATCTAATTTTGAAGATCTTCAAAATTTCTTTCAAAGATGTGAGTTGTCTCTTACAGCAGTGCTATCTTCTTCCTTTTTCTATCGCCTTTCTCTTGCTTGGATCGCACCAAACTTGTGCCCAAAAATTCTTGGGCGTGGATAGGAGAGAGAACACCTGAAGGTGGCATGGAGGAGGAAGAGGGGCAGTCTTATGGCATGGGCAATGGGTTAAGCATCTTTGATCTTGGTGCAGATAGAATTTTTATAGACCCTATTGCGCCATGCAGTGCCACATCATCCAGGCCAATCATGGCTTTCTGTGCAATCAGATCTAAATCTGATTAATGGGATGACATCATCTGATCTAATTATATGAGAGCCCCTCTGAATCATTCTTAGATGGCACCAAGACTAGGTTAAAGCAGTCTTCTAGGCGCCATCCAAGTAGAATCCCCGAAGCAACTGGAGTCCCATCTGTACGGGACTCTAGATGCTTTATCCATGGGCACACACCTCCCTAGGCATGCACCCCTTATCCATCTACTTTTCAGTAGGTGGACTGGTCCAAGATCTCTCTCCTATGATGGCTTGACACATGGGTAGATGTCTAAGTGTCAAAGGTCAATATTTGACCAAATGTCCGAAATAGGATTTAGTAGGTGATGAAAAATGGTAGGTGTTGTCTCAAATTCATCTCATAAATTAAGATAATCCTTTTTTAATCTGGACAAACTTCAGTCAGATCAAATAAAGGTACCTGAGTGAGCCCAGATATATTTGGCTCAGTCGAGACAAACTTTAATGATAATTAAAGGAGAACATTAGGCTCAATCGTGTGTTAGCATAATTTTCTTGAGCCTAATTGAATCTAATTCAAATTAATTGAACTGGGTTAGTCCAATTAATGATATCCAGATCAAAATTCTTGTTCGCGTGATCCAGTTAGGTTCAGTTTCATATGGTAATTAGTTATGTTGTGATCTCTATCATCGACATCATCAAAATACCTTCTGATGAATCAAAATTTTTCTGATTCAGACAACTAGTATGATTGATCATCTAAATCATTCTAATTGCTCTCAAAATCCACCAATGACATCTAGCAGCATATGGTGGTAATCCATCAGAACTGAAAATGAACCTCTCGGTGTAGTTTCCTGTATGATTAAGTTCTTCTATCTTGAGCTCTGACTGGATTGGGGTTAAGGTGATCTTGTTAAACCCTAATATCCGTCATATGATTAATCATTCGATTCAAGTCCAATGTGAAAATCTTAATAGAAACTTTTTCTATTATTTTACTCTGCCATGGCCATGGGCTTATAGACTTAATTCTCATGATCATCATAGGGCTACTCCTCATCTACCGAGATAAATAGATTTTCTATTGGTGTAATCCAATTTCTACAATGAACATGCTATAACCAACATACTGCTCAAGATTTCGAATGGCTAGAAGATCAAGTCATGGTGTAGTCAAACTATAACATCCTCAAGGTGAACTGTCAATGCACCTCAGGTCAAAGAATCAGACATACAACTACAGCTTCGAGCCAGTCATCGATAAGAAGGTAGACTTTCTAATGACTGCTCGAGGTGGTCACGCTCAGTTCCCTCGTTCTCTAACGAGTACCTATACTCTCACTCTGATGTCTCTACACCGTAGACTCAAAACTCATCTACTATAAAAAAATGATTGTACACCAACCTTTCGAATCAATCACCATCCTCATGATGATCTTACAATTAGCAGCATTTTATGAGTTAATAATGAAAATTCATGTCTTAAATTTTCAACTCTTGAAAATAAGAACTATCATTGCCATTAACTCAAGGAATGTATCACAGACACTAAATACACATTATGATATAAAATAATTTATTTTATTATTTATAGTCAAAATTATAATTTTGCTCTTAGAAGTGTATAACAAGTGTCAACCAATTCTGGCTTCTAGGGCACACATATCTAACACCAACAAACTAGCGAGTTGCGATAAATAATAATCAACTCTCCATAACAAACTCTACGTGATCCAAACGGCCCACTAGCAAGCAGTTATTGGCTATTACTATCAGTTTGTTATACGCTCCTTCTACATAAAGGATCCTTCAGATACGTTTTTTGATCTAAGCTAAAAACTCTCTGCCCTTGCTCTGCTCACTTTTTTTCTGAGTACTCCATTCTTGTTGAGGTGGAAAACTAACTTGACTGTCGAAGGATCCTACTGAAGCCAAGTCGGCTAGGACTTCACCTTGCAGATCTCATCGGCGATCCCAATCTCTTCAGCTTTAGCAATCTTCGACGTCAGTATCATTTTTTGCACCAATATCTATAAATAATGATTTATTTATTATCTAATATAATCTAGTTGAAGTGATAATTACTTATTAGGCTATCACGCTCATTATTTCATATTTTATTTTTTTTATGGATCTTGAAAAATAAGATGATACGCGAATATGTATGGGGAGAGTGATTAGAAGCAGAACATCGATACTTCTATTTTAAATTAAAAATTTTATTATATTTGATATAAGATTTTTTGAATATTGTTGAATTTATGGAGATACTAAAGTTGAAATTTAGATTGTTAAATTTGAACTTAATTTATTCATTAATTATTCTATTGTTGCTTTATAATAGTATGATGAGATGCCTTGCATGCTTGTGGAGATAGCTCCCTATGAGTATGCGGCTGTTGCCATGGCCCATAACTTGCAAATCTTGGATTAGAGGTATGACAATTCTTCAGAGATATTGCCCAAAAAGTTAAGCATTTGTCTGGTGAATTCAAAATGGTTGTATCAGAGATAGCCTTTAGTGCAATAGCAAGGCCCTAGGATGGCTTGGGTATCTAATGCCCATTATCTCCATTGCTATCTTGGTCATTGCTGCAACTTGGATTACTGAAGATTACCTTTAACTGCTCCATTGGGAGCATATTTGCTTGGAGGGAGTTGGGCTTCGTTTCAATTCTAGAAGGATTAGGAATGTCCAAGTGTTCCAAAATTCAATCCATTCTCTCTTCTAGAATTCTAAAGCTCATTCTGATTCTAATTCCAATCACGAACCAAACGTGTTAGAACATATGGCCAATTCCAAATCTTATTCTAATCTATTCTTATTCTAATTTCAGTTTCAATTCCGATCGCGAACCAAATGTGGCTTAAGAATTCGAGAGCTGGAATTCTAATTAGAGACCATGCGAGCATGCTTGTCTATGCAGCAGGTATTTGCTTACATGGTTGAAATGTGTCTAACGACGAAATCAGAGCTGCTTGCGAAGGCTGATGCACTGCTGTACTCTGGTTCAAAGTTTCACGAGTTTGGGTGCAGGGAGACTCAGAAACTATGCTCGATTGGATTAACGGTTATGCTTGTATCGCTCTCATTTTCAATGCCTTGTTGCTCTTTGTTGAATGGCATCAGGTTGGGCAGAGAAACTTTGTTAACACTCAAAGTCACACATATCTTTAGATAGTCAAATCAATCTTCCGATTAGTTAGCAAATGAAGACTATCTGCCGATTGGTTAGCTAACCAAGACTCAGAGGATCACATTTGATTGGATGCAGGAGCTATTTTTTCTCAGTTTTCGTGTTAGCTGCTGATGCCAACCCAACAACACCGCCACAAATAATATTTTCGTGCAAGTGCTAACATCTAAAAAAGTCACTCAAATAATATTTTCCTTAACTCTTTTTTGGATAAATTACGCTATCAGGTAAATGAAACGGTAGTTAGAAGCTCAGGGGTTAAAGTTTTTCAATATGCCAGTTACTAAATCTTTTCCAGCTGATAAAACTTACAAATCCACAACCATCTCAAAGTGATGATATTCATGTCTTGAGGGATTCAGAAGAGTCCTGTACATTCTATAAAAGCTCTCTTGGGCGTATTAAAATGCTGAGGAGGTAATTGATGTTGCTAATTGGTTCCAAGCTCGTTAAAAGAACATGTAATTCTTACTTCAAACATGAATAAAACTGATATGGAATTTGCTAAGCCATTGCTCTCAGGACATCAAAATAAAAATCATGGAACACAAGAAGCAAAACTGTCTCACATTTAAATCAGGATTCAGAAGGAAATGTTAACATACATTAATTAACATGTCAGAAACATGTGAAGAGAGGGAATAACTTGAACAAATTCCTTGATTTAGGAGGGCCTATAGTATTTGGTCGGAACAAATGGCATCTTTGTCACGACTGCATCATAGGATTTCCCACGGATGACAATCTTGGCCTCGGTCCCAGGCTTGTGGAAACCAGATTTCACATAACCCATTGCTATATTTTTCTTTAAACATGGGCTGAATCCTCCACTGGTCACCTCCCCTACGTTCTCCCCGGTGCCGCTCACAATCTCGCAATGGCTCCTTGGGGGTGGGCCTGATGAGAAGAAACCAACTCGCCTAACCGGTGGGCCCTCCTCAAGCTGCTTGAGGATTACATCTGCACCCAGGAAGCCACCTTCTGCTTTTCTTCTCTTACCGATTGCCCATGTGAGGCCAGCCTCAACTGGGGTGACATGTTGCTCCATATCATTACCATACAAACAAAGGCCAGCTTCAAGACGGAGACTGTCCCGAGCACCTAATCCTGTCAGCCTTACCTTCCCTTCGGACTTTTCCAAGATTGCTTGTGCAAGATCTAAAGCATGCTCTGAGGGAACAGAGATTTCAAAGCCATCTTCACCAGTGTACCTGAAATCAAGGCAAATGGAGGAAGTTACCTGCTACTCCACTAGAAGGACAGAAGGTTCCAAAGCGTTGTTTTTGATATTTTAATTTTTAGTTGCCAATGGTTGGTAGATCAACTGGCTGGCACCTACCCCTCCAAGTGAGAGGTCTCGGGTTCAAAACTGAGTGATGGTGAAGAACCACCTTATCCTCAAAAAGGATATTAATATTTAGTTGTTTGAAAAGAAAAGAAGGCTAAGAGACATAATTCTGTATGCCCTGATCAAATATTATTGGAAGCTAACAAAAGTTTTGACAAAGGGAAAATAGATTTCAAAGCCATCTTCACCAATGTACCTGAAGTTAAAGGCTAATCAGGAAGTTAGCCACCTGCTCATTCAGTGGTCACGAACTTCCAAAGCATTAAGAAAAGGTCCTTTTCAGTATAATACATTTCATTCTTTGAAAATTAGGTTAAATGACATAAACATGCCTATCTTAAATGAATAGGTGGAAGTGAACAGAAATATTGATGGACACTCTTACAAATATCGCCTATGTAAGACGAAGTTGGACATAATGCCATGAAAACAACTTTCAATGAGTTTATACTATGATGGTGATAATGATCAGCCTGAGAATTAGTAAATATTTTCCAATATCTATGGAGAAATTTAACAATGTAGTTCCAGCATCTTCAATAAATTTATTATAAAGAGAAAAGGTGAAATACACTTTCACATTTGTCATGCTGTACACAGCCATAATATTTCTGCATTGTTTCAAGGAAACAAATACTAATTTCATTAAAGAACAGAATGGAATGTCAAACAGAATAGAGAGCTATAGAACTAACAAACAACCCTAAGAGAAAAATCTACCTGAGATGAACAATATTACCAGCCAAAACAAGACAGCCAATGCCAGGACACCAGTTAATCAGCATAAGGCTATAAAGAAAAATAGACCAACAATTACATAAATTATCCAAAAGAACAGCAGCAGACCCACAAATTATAGGTAATGCCTCAACATATCAACTCTTCCACACATGATAGTCTTTGATGTCATATGGTTCAGTCAGTCCACAACAATTCTTCCTATCTTTGCTCCCCCTCTGGAAAAAACTAGCGGTTTCTTTTGCTGACAGCCACCCAGGCAGCATCAATCTTTCTGTTAGAAAAATTGGGATAAAAACTCCTAGCAACGTTTGCCAAAAGAAAACCTTTGAGCTTCCCTTCCCTCTATAAAATACTGCAAATTCTTCTCCTTAGAGGAGAATTGCTGTCACTGAATGGAAAAAAAGGAACCATGTTTTATGCAAAACAATGGAGGCATATCTAAGAATGGTGTCTTAAAAATAAGAAAAGCCTTGCTCCTAATTGGATTGCTTGTTAATGGAAAGTGGTTGCTTAAGCAAGTAAATATTATCAAAAGAGCACAAAATAAATAATAAATGCCGAGCATCAACAATGGTCGCAGAATGTTGTAAATGATTTCAAGAAAGGCTTATGAAGAAAGCCTAATGAAGTCGGACATTTTTTCACCTTCCTAGGGTAATCTTGTAATATACCTTCATGCAAGATATAGTGAAATCTATTTCAGTTGATGTTTAAGGTTAAAAGAGAATAGAAGACTACCTAAAAAAAAGAATGGAGAAGCATATGAAAGCTATAAGGTGGCTGAAGGAGGTTAAGAGAGCGGTGTGAGAAGCTACATTCAAAGCATATGAAGAATTATATCTCAACTTTGAAACTAAGGATAGGAAGAAAAATATCTACAAGATTACAAAATTAAGAGAAAGAAAACTAGAGACTTAGGTTAAAAGCATCCAGGATGAAGATCAAAAAGTTGCCTTACTAGTTTCATTGAAAGTAGAAATATCAAATATACATGTAGAATTAGAGTATTTGAGATAGTGGAGGTTATAAAAAAGACGAAAATAAGAAAAACAGTTGGACCTAATGGAATTCCACTGGATGTTTGGAAGTGTTTAGGTGACATGAAAAGAATTTAGTAGACTAATTTGTTTAATGAGTTTTAAACTTTAAAGACTAATAAGTTGCCTGACAGAAGTTCCCAAGAATGATCATGTTCAATATTTCGGATCGATTATTCATAAGGAGCAAGAGATTGTTATCTATAGTATTAAAGCAAGTTGGATGAAATGAAGAATTGCAATTAGTATATTATATGATTGTAGGATACTCGCCAAGTTGAAGGAAAAGTTTTATAGGCAGCCATATGACCAGCTATGCTGCAATGGGTAGTTAGAAAATAACATATGCACAAGATGAGTGTGGTTGAAATGAGAAAGTTAAGATGGATGTATTATGGTAATACAAGAAAATATAGAATAAGAAATGAATCATTTGTAAAAAGGTAGTGAATACAATTTGAGAAAAGGATAAATTGGATGGTTTGGACATACAAAACGCAGACTGAGAGATACGCAATGAGTGATTTGATACATGGAGGAATGAACAAGGGTAGAGGTGGACAGAAAATCATGTTGGATAAAGTAGCAAGGACTCGATGTCTCAACATCTTTCAGAAAACATGGTTCTAAACCGAGTGAAATGGAGGAAATGGATTCATATAGCCAACATCAACTAATTTGGGATTAAGGCTTAGTTGAGCTGAGTATATCAGCCAACATATGAAATGTTTCAATAAGTTATAGTCAAAAGTATATACTAGATTGATTACTCATGAAAATAAGATTCTATTTTAATGAGGAAAAATACATCATCAAATTTGTTAGATCTTGACAAAGACCTGAAACACTCAAGCAAATGAAGACAAATTTCTTCGCATGTCAGTTCTATTCTGAAGCTTCTTCTTGTCAAAACAAGTATGGAAGGTTTTTGAAAAAAATAGCTGGCTAAATCTCAGAGATTTTGACTTATGGACTAAAAAAAATGTTGGACATAAGTGGAAGAAAATACTATGGAGAGATTTATAAGAAATTAAAAAGATTTGGAGTAAAGGAAAGAACCAGAAATGTTGGTTTATAAAAGATTTACAAAATGATTGGTATTTTAGGATTACAATAAATGAAAGAGAAGACATCTTGCCAGAGGAGAAATTCATGCATCAATTCACAAAGAGATAGCCAGTAGATTTAAGCGGACGGGTCCTGTTTAGTTTGTTTGGATGTCAATTATCCAAGTCATGGATTTATCTTATTCTATGTGCTTTTGGCTTCCGGTTACCAGAAAAGATGCCTTCACCCAATTATATGTTTTCTGGTATACAAAAGGATAACCTCTACTCTAGGGTTTTACAATTCATGGCACACTCATGCATCATCTACTAGTGTGGTATGCAACATGGAGGATACGCCCTGAGGTAAAGTTCTTTGACTATGCTCTACTAGGCAATGACAATGTGATGCAGCACCAAGAGTGCAGAATTCCTGATTCTCATGACAATGTCTTCGTGATCCAGTAGTCATGAAGTCATATCTTAAGCCCATGGAAAACTATGAGGTAACCATATCGAAAGAAAAGTGAAAAGGATAAGGGCATCGGGGGAAGAAATGAATAAGAGGTAAGGTGCTCAAATTCTTTCTTTATGTGCTTCCCAGTAAATCAAATTTTAGGAAGATTCAATTTATTTCCAAAATCACTCACTTCAAGCTCTCACCTACGAGTGAGGACTTAGATCGGAAGAGAGGTAGAGAAGTGAGTCTAGGTATTTCTTCAAAGAGAAAAAACACTTGCTCAAACAGGGATTAAGATTTCAGCTTCTTCCAGAAGATTATTGTTGGTGCAAAATCTGATCATCGCCAGAGAAGCACCGAAGTCGGAGAAGAAGAGATCACCGTCGGTGACCTGCAAAATAAGTCTCGTCCAGAGCCTGGGGGTGGCTCCGGCAAGACCCTCCGACGATCAAATCAGCTCTTTCGGCCAACAGAAATGGAGTACTCAATCGAGAAAGTTGCAGAGTATTGAGCAGGAGAAGAAAGCCTAGAGAAAACGTATCTGGAAAGTCCCTTTTATAGATAAAGCCTGTAACAAATTGATAGTGACAGCCGTAACTGTCGGATAGTGGGCCGCTCGGAGCCACATGGAGTTTGTTACGGAGGATAGTTTCTGTTGTCGCGAGATGCCAGTCTGTTTGAGATTTGATAGTCAAAGTTCGGAGGAATAGGCGTCGATTGGTGATGACCTTTAAGCTATATCAATTCTAGAGGAGTTCGGACTCCTCTAAGGTAGTCCAGGTGTGGGTCGGTTCATACCATGTCCGAGGTCGGATTTGTGTAGGAGAGGAGACTCTTCTGGAATCAAGAAGTAGATCTGCTGGAAAGATCTGCGCGCAGCTCTTCTGGAGGAGAAACTCGAGGAAAAATTTGCCTGACGGAGGAACCCAACTACTGAGGAGAATCCTAGAAGGAGTTCGCCTATTGGAGGAGTCCAGAAGGAATTCGCCTGTTGGGAGAGTCCGGAAGGAGTTCGCCTATTGGGGGAATCCGGAAGGAGTTCGCCTGTTGGAGTCTGGAAGGAGTTCGGCTGCTAGAAGAGTTCGCCTATTGGAGAAATCCGGAAGAAGTTCAACTGCTAGAGGAGTTCGGCTGTTGAATCCGGAAGGAGTTCGCCTGCTAAAGGAGTTCGGCCGTTGGAGTTCGGAAGAAGTTTGCCTATTGGAGAAATCCGGATGGAATTCGCCTGTTGGAGTCTGGAAGGAGTTCGCCTGTTGGGAGAGTCCGGAAGGAGTTCGCCTGTTGGGAAAATCCGGAAGGAGTTCGCCTGTTGGAGTCCGGAAGGAGTTCGCCTGTTGGAAGAATTCGGAAGGAGTTCGACTGCTAGGAGTTCGCCTGTTGGAGTCCGGAAGGAGTTCGCCTGCTAGAAGAGTTCGGCCGTTGAAGATCGGCCGAACGGGATGCACAGGTGTTGGAGACTTGAACGGTTCTCTAGGGCGGTATTTGACTGTTCAAGCTTGCCTAAAGAAGGAATCCGCGACGTCTTATCGAATCCAAAATCGATCTTCCCGATCAATCAGATTCTCTGGCTATAGTGTCGGAGGTTGGCCATTCCAGAATGATTCAGAGCTTGAATATTCCTGTGGGTTGAGGTTCAGTTTCTATAACCACAACCAGACGGAACTGATTTAGTTGGAATCTTAGCCGAACTTCGGTAGGCATGGATTTATCCCCAACACTAGCCCCCTACTCCTGAGTTCGAAGTTCAAAGGATGAGAGTAAGATGGAGACCGCCGAAGTTCGAAGAATTTTTTGGTCCTGCTGGGTTTCCCACTTCTAGGTGGGATGGGATGTTTTGGATTTTATTGGGCTGGTGTCGGAGCTTCGTATATACACGATGACATGAAGAGATGTTTTCCGAATTTCCCGTCGGAAGTCTGTCCGAAGTACAGCGCCATTAAAGGTCTGTCCATTGGAAGCTTTATGCCATAATGAGTGGGACGCGTCGATCAGAGATCGACTGGAGGAAATCTGCAATCATAACTGCTCTAGGGCTCCAGGGGTTATTTAAGCCTGCCCTTCTTCGAGTCTCTACTTCTGAAATCTTCCTTCCCTCCCTCTGGTTTCCTTCTTCGTCCCGAGCGAGAGCCCAAGCTACTTTCTTTGGTTTTCGACGTACCTTCCTTCGATTCTTGCTCCATTCGCCATCTCCTTGTTCTTCTCAACCAATTTAGGTCAGCTTTCCGACACTTTTCGAATTATCTCTGCATTCTTACTTTCTCGTTCTTTCTATTCTTGTCGAAGCTTGAACGTCTCTTTTTTTTTGATTTTTTGGATAATTTCTTGATTTTACCTTGATCCAAATGTCTAGTGAGAGATCTTGGTCGACTTGTTCTGAGAGTGCGGCCCCTTTAAGCTTGCTGAACCCGCCTCCTGAGGAGGCCGAATCCATGGGATCGGCCCGTCCTTTTGCACCTACGATCATTTCTTGTAGACTTTGGCCTGACGACCTTTTCTTAGCTAGGATTCGGTTTGAAATTCCTCCTGAGTACGAGCTTGAACTCCCTGGACCTAACGACCGAGCCTGCTCACCCCCTCCCGACCGAATCAGTCTGTACGTCGAAACCTTTCGGGCTGGGCTTAGGTTATCTTTACCTTTTTCATAGCTAACTTATTTAGGTTTCTCAATATTTTTCTTACTGCCATGGCGCCGAACTCCTTTAGATTTATCATAGGATTCCTCTTCCTGTGCACCATGGTAGGCGTCCGACCGACCATTTTCCTGTTCCGCAATTTTTTTACCTTTAAACATCACCCCACCGCTAAGGATTGGTGGGATGTGTCTCCACAGTTCGGGAGGAAGGGACTGCTTAAAGGTGCCCCTTCCTTCGTTCACGGCTGGAAGGATAAGTTCTTCGTTTCCCATCCCACCCTAGAACTAGGGCTACCTCCATGGGGCGAGGTAAGGGAATCGGTTCGCCGAGCTCCTGAGCTAGAAAATGAAGATCGAAGCTCGGCCAATATGCTGAAGTCCTTTGATGCTCCACCAATCCCTAGACAACTCCTAAACGAGCAAATCTTGTTCAATTTCGGCCTCAATCCTCTTAACTCGACAAGTAGTTTATGATATTCAGCCGACTGGATGGTATTCATTTTTCTGATCTTCTAACTTTATCTTTGCAGAAATAATCCCTGAGGAACGGAACCGCTTGACGAAAGAGGTCCGAACCCTTAAAAGAAAGGGCGGTTCTTCTGGCGAACCACAGAAAAAGGCCCGGACTGGAGAGTTAAGCCGGGCTGTGCCAGTTTGGTCCGTGCCGGCCCTTGAACCCGCCGCTACCGTGCCGAGCCCGGCCCTGTCTGATGAGACCGTCCCTCTTGCTCCTGTTCGGCAAGAGGGAGCTGTGGAGAAGAAGAAGAAGAGGGCCGTCGGCAAGAAGGTCAGGCGAAAGGCTGAGAACTCCGCAGGAGGGGATCTTGGCTAGAAACAGGGTTCCCTGGACCAGGCACTAATGGAGGGGAGCGTCCTTCCCCACATCGTCGAAAGGATGCGCCAGAAGGACGACGTCGAGAGGTTCGACGAATCATTTGCTGCCTTTCTAGAGGTTAGTGGTTCCTTCTGATTTTGACTTCATGCCCATTAAGCTTTGGAACTGGGATCTTTTATGATTCTGATTTGTTGTGCTTTACAGCTGGGACACTACCTTTTTGCCCACTCCAAAGCAGCAAGCCAAAATTAGGCCGAAGCTTCTAGAGCCCTAGAAGAAGCTCGCGCAGAAGCCGAGAAGGCCCGAGTCAAGGCCGACATTCTAAAGGTCGCCTCGGAGATCCATTCGTCTGAAGTCGAACGCCTTCAGAACAAACTGAGGAGCTTGGCGAGATGGCGAAGTTGAGGGCCGAGCCAGCCCTGAAAAAAGAGGAGAAAAGGAAGGCGCAAGAGGTTAGCGCTGCCATGGAAAGGGCAGTGCAGAACTTCAAGTCCTTCAAGGATATAGAGGACATCAAAATAGACCTTGCCCAGGAAGCCTTCTTGGAAGGGTTCCAGGTCTGCATGGGGCGAGTCGTCGAGAATTTTTCCAACATCGATCTGGATCTCCTCCTAGAAGAGCCAGAGGATAGAGCCAACCCTTCACGCGCCAACGCCGAGGTCGCTCCTAAATCTGCAGGTGCAGTGTCCGAGCCTGCCCAAGGGTCGGAGCCGGCCGAGAATGTCCCAACCTCTTCGGTGGACGAGCCGCCCGAGGTCTAAACTTTTGACATCTATGTACCCTCCTTTTTATTATTATTATTATTTTTTGGTGTACCAAACATATTTCAAGTAATGAGAGCAAATCCTTCTTTTCCCTTACACTTTGCGTTGTATGTGTTTCAGAACATCTCTATCGATCAGGGCCACGACCTCCCTTCTCCGGTTGATGTCGACCCCTTACCTCAGGAGGTTTCGTTCAAGCCTTTGATAAAGGGTTTAAAGGAGATTCACCAATTAAGAAAAAGATTGAAGAGAGTTGAAGCCGACCTTCAGGCCTCTCAAAAAAACACTGCGGAGGCGACTAAGGAAGTCACTCGCCTCCGAAGTTTACACATGAAGGACGTGGCGAGCTTCAACATTCGAAAAGAAAATTTTGAGCTCACCGAACTCCAGAAGAGCGCGAAGATCAGCTCTCTAGAAGATGATCTCAAGAAGGCAAAAGAGAAGATTCGTCTCTTGAAAGGGAGTTCACCGTAGTCCACCGACGAAGCTCAGCATGACTGGAACCGATCGAAGTTCTCCTAGCTTCAGAAGCAACTGTAGAATGCTGAAGATCGGCACAATAATTACCGAACGACCTGGGCAGGGAAGATGTCTAGGCTTGAAGGCGAGCTAAAGGTTGCCAGGGACGAGGTGATCTATTTTCGGAAAAAGTTTCATAGCATTCAACAGGCTGGATCGAGCGGCGAACCTGAGGAGCTCGTCTTTCTGAGGACTGTCGGCGAACTCTTAGAGGCTGTTGGGGTGAAGAAAACTAAAGTTCAACAATTGAAGCTCCAATTGACCTGGGAGCGTCAAGCCGTCAAGGACGCTGAAGCTAAATCTGAGGTTTTGAGGAAGCAGCGGCGAGAGCTCGAGGCCAAATTTGAATACTCCAACAGGATGTACATCGACGATCTATACAAGGAGCTAGAGGAGGAAATTTTCAAACTAAAGGAAGCTTTGGTGATATCTGGAGCCGATAGCCCAAAGTCTGAAGAGCTCGAATCGCCTTAGGCCTTTACCTCCTTTTTTTTTATATAATCAGTTTCACCGATCTTTATCTTATCTGTAATGCGTTTGCTTTTTCGCACAGTCGGCCTTTGCCGACCTCTATTTTGCTTGTAATGTGCCCATTATAATTGATCTTATTAACTTTTACTTGTAACGAACTTAATTTCAGTATCTTTTTCGTTGTCATCTCTTGCGGATTCGATTTTGGATGCCTCATTTTTCTTTTGTTTCTAACGAGATGCTTATCGTGGACGTCAGGTCAGGGGTTCGTTCCGCAGATTAGGATGGGATTTTTCCTTTGGCATTTGGCGCGGTCATAGGAGAATGTGCTCATCAATCGTTAGTAGGGCCTTGGCCTTTCCCTCATTTTAAATCAATGTGGCCTTGACCTTCCACCCCTTGTATGATCGTAGAGGTTCGTCAAATCTATCGACGGGTTCTCCTCCTGTTCCTAACGGGCTGTAGAAGCATATTAGGGCCGTTGGTAGAGCCTCTCCCCTTATCTCGTCTTAGTTCAACGAGGCCTTCGATCTTGCTCACGTTAGTTCTTCTCCTGTTCCTAATGAGCCACTTTTGGTTGCTTCAGAGTTGTCATTACACAATCCTTGTGCCAAAAAGTAATGATGTTAAAATAGAAAGAACTTTATTGAAGGAAAGTTACTGGTACTATATTCTTAAGTTTTTCGAATTCCAAGGCCATGGGAGTGTCGCCCCTCTAAGCTCCTTCAAGCGGTAAGTTCCGGGCTAGATGACCTCATCCACTCTATACAGACCTTTCCAATTCAGGACGAGCTTTCCATGCTCTTGAGACTTCGAAATGGACGCTCGTCAGAGCACCAAATCCCCCACTCTGAATGCTTTGCTTTTTACTCTAGAGTTATAGTATCTGGCTACTCTTCGTCTATAAGCTGCCATCTGAACTTGGGCACCTTCTCTCTTTTCTTCCAATAGATCGAGATTGACTCTAAGGTCCTGTGAGTTACAATACTCATTGAAGGCCACGACCTGTGCTGATGGAAGTTTAAGCTCGATCAGGATGACTACCTCCATCCCAAAGGCCAGGACAAATGGTGTTTTCCCAATTGGTAGCCTATGAGTAGTTCGGTACGCCCAAAGGACATGGTAGAGTTCATCCGCCTAAGTCTCCCTTGCTCTTTCAAGCCTTGCCTTGATGCCCTACAGTAAAATTCTATTGGTCACCTCTGCTTCACCATTTGTCTGCGGATGGACCACTGACGTGAAGTGATGGAAGATGTTTAGATCTTTGCAGAACTCAGCGAACCTCATCCCAGCAAACTGTCGTCCGTTATCTTTTAAGAGAGTTCGGAACAGACCAAACCGACAGACGATTGACTTCCAGACGAAGTCCTATACCTTGACCTTAGTAATTTTTGCTAGTGGTTCGGCTTCAATCCATTTGGTGAAGTAGTGATCGCAACCAAGAGAAACTTCCATTGTCCGGATGCCATTAAAAAAGGACTAAGTATATCCATTCTCCACTACGCAAATGGCCAGAGTGTGCTTAATGGAGTAAGCTCGGAGGCCAGCTGTTTTTATATGTTTGCATTTCTCTGACAGCGGTCACATTTCTTGACACTATAGAGTCGTAGTAAAAGATCAGCCAATAGTACCTTTGCCGAAGTAATCTTTGTGATAGGAATCTGGCTCTTACATGACTTCCACAAATTCCCTCGTGCACTTCCCATAATGCATGGTCGGCCTCTGAAGGTCGAAGACATCTCAAAAGCAGTAACAAATACGACCTTTTATACAACTTGCCCTCATACATAACGTACCGAAAGGCTTGATTCTCGAGCTTTCGAACTTCTTTCGGATCATGAGGAAGAACTTCCTCTTTGAGATAGGCAACTAATGGGTCAATCTAGCTTGGCTCGTGCTCCATCTACATAACAAGCTGTGATTCCTCTGAGCTTGGACATTTTAGAGTTTCAAAAAATACTTATTCGGACAGTTCGGCTGGGACTAAAATGGCCAATTTAGAGAGGTCGGCTCTTGTATTTTTTGCCCTTAGAATCTATTGAATGCCAAAACTATCGAAGGTCGGAGTCAAATTCTTTACTTTCTCAAGATATTTCATCATACTTTTCTTCCGTGCTTCATAGTTGCCACTAACTTGACCGACCACTAATTGAAAATCACGGTAGACTTGAAACCGATCTACTTTTAACTCTCTTGCTATTTTTAACTCGGCAATCAGCACTTCATATTCGGCCCTATTACTAGTTGCAGGAAATTCAAAGCGTAGCGCATATTCGACGACGACTCCCTTGGGATTGATTAAGACCAACCCCGCGCCTGCTCTGGCAGTGTTGGACAAACCATCCACGTACAGGGCCCAAAAACCTTCGAAAAGATCGGCACTCTCTTCAAGAAGACTCGGTTGCAACCACAGGATGCCGATCTCGTTCTGTTCAAGCTCGGCATCATCTAAAATGGAACATTCTACTACAAAATCTGCCATATCTGAGCTTTGATCGATGACTGGGATCGATAATTGATGTCAAACTCCGTGAGCTCGATTATCTATTTTGTGATTCTTGCAGAAGCATCCGTTTGATGAAGAACTGCTTTTATTAGTTGATCCATGAGGACCGTTATGATGTGCCCTTGAAAATAAGATCGGAGTCTCCTGGCATCAATTAGAAGAGAGTAAGTCAATTTTTCTAACTTAGAGTACCTGATCTCTGCATCCCTCAGAATCCGGCTTACGTAGTAGACTGATCGCTGCATTTTAGCTTCCTCCTTGATCAGGACTGCTGCCAAGGCCGTCGGAGAGACTGCTAGATACAAGAACAATTCTTCTTCGGATTCAGGCTTTGCCAGCAGTGGAGGTGAGCCAAGGTAGTTTTTGAGCTCCTCAAATGCCTGTTGGCACTCCATCGTCCAGCAGAAGCTCTTTGGTTGCTTGAGAACTTGGAAGAAAGGCATGCATCGCTCGATCGATCTCAAAACGAAGCGATTTAGGGACGCCACTTTTTTCGTCAAGCGCTGAACTTTTTTGATTGTTTTTGGAGCAGTCATCTCCTGAATAGCTCAAATTTTCTCTGGATTTGCTTCAATCACACACTTTGACACCATAAATCTCAGAAACTTCCCTAAGGTCACACCAAAGGCGCACTTGGTCAGGTTCAGCTTCATCTTGTACTTCTTGAGTGCACTGAAAGTCTCTTCGAGGTCGGTGATGTAGTTTATTGAAGCTCGACTTTTGATGAGCATGTCATCCACATACACCTCCATGTTGCGGCTGATCTGCTCCTTGAAGATCTTGTTGACCAGGCATTGGTACATTGCTCCTGTATTTTTAAGTCCAAATGGCATAATCCTGTAACAGTAAAGACCACGATCAGTAACAAAAGCAGTTTTCTCCTCGTCCTCCGGCGCCATCCGTATTTGGTTATAGCCAGAAAAGGCGTCCATGAAGGTGAGGAGCTCGTGGCCCGAGATTACGTCTAGTTGATCAATCCTGGGTAGAAGGTAGCTGTCTTTTGGGCAAGCTTTGTTCAGCTTTTTGAAGTCTATATACATCCTCCACTGGTCGTTTGCCTTCTTGACGAGAACCACGTTGGAGATCCAGCTCGGGTAGTTAACTTTTCGGATGAATCCAGCTTTGAGGAGCTTGCCTACTTCTACAATTGCTTTCTGCCTCTCCAGGGCATAGTTGTGCATCTTCTCTTTTACTGGCCGATACTTAGGATCAACGACCAGCCGATGTTCCATGACCTCAGCATCAATTCCTGGCATATCCGCTAGGACTCAGGCGAAAACGTCCGCGTTCTTCCTGAGGAAGGTGACAAGTCGCTCCCGAACCTCGTCCCCCAAGTTGGAGCCGATCTGCACAGTGTGCTCCGTGCTCCCGTCGTTTAAGGACACAGATACGAGGTCCTCCATAAGCTCGCCCAACTCCTCGGCAAAGTCGTCACGAACATCCAACCCATCAACAGGACAAAGGTCGGGCTGGATGTTTTTCTGTAGGGCAATGGAGTAACAGCGTCTTGCCAATGCCTGGTCTCCCCTGATCTCTCCAATTCTGCAGCTCGTTGGAAACTTCACCTTTAGATAATAAGTTGACACCACTGCTCGGAGCGCGTTCAAATCAGATCGGCCGAGAATAGCATTCTAGGCAGATGAAGCCTTTACGACTAGAAAATCAACTTGTGCCTTAACCAGCTTCGGGCGTTGCCCTGCAGTCACAGTCAAAGTTATTATGCCCTCAACTGGCACGGCATTGCCAGTGAAGCCTACCAACGGAGAGTTCATAGGTCCCAAGTGGGTTATCGAGTAAGGATATTTTTTAGAAAGCATTATAAAATAAAACATCAGCAGAGCTTCCATTATCTACCAAAATGCGGCGCACATCATAGTCAGCAATGTTTAAAAAGATTACAACCGCATCATTGTGTGGGAACTGGACTCCTTGAGCATCCTCGTCGATGAAAGCGATGGGCTCTTCAATTCTCCACCTCTTCTCAGGCTCGGCTGACCCGCTAGCCTCCCCTCGCCAAAGTCCCCCAGAGATGGTGTTGATGATGCCAAGGAATGGCCGATCCTCCTACTGCTCCTCCCTTTGCGGTTCTGTTTGCAGCAATGTCCTTGGCCAATCTTCCTACCTTTTAGGCCGACGCCGTAGGAATCGACCGAATCTGCCTCGCCTGATGAGCTTCTCGATCTCATCTTGGAGCTGAATATATTTTTCAGTATCGTGACCGTGGTCACGATGATAGAGGCAAAACTTGTTTGGGTTGCGTTTACCAGGATGGGAGCGCATCCTTTCGGGCCTCGGCAGCTGCTCCTTAATCTCCATCAGCACTTGCGTTTTCGGAGCGTTGAGGGGGGCATAATTGTAGAACCTTCGGAGGGGGGAACCCCGCCGCGCCCTTCTGTCGGAGCTTCCCTGCTTTCGAGCTCGGGGAGGAGTTCGGACTCGCTTGCACTCAGGGAAAGTTCGGAAGTGCGGCTGAGTTTCACTCGGCTTTCCTTCCTCAGCGGGCCTGCCCGGCTCACCGATTCACCACTCTCCAACGGCTTCATTGTCCTTGGCCTTGAAGGCCTCTTCCACTCGGACATACCCTTCAGCCCTAGCTAGCATATCAGCAAAATCCCTGGGGTACTTCTCTAGGGAGAACAGCAGATTGTTCTTCTGAAAGCCGTCCTTTAGCGCGGCCATTGCAACAGATTGGTTCAAGTTTCGGACCTTTAGCACAGCAGCATTGAATTGATTAACAAAAGCTCGAATGGATTCTCCCTCCTGTTGCTTGATGTTGATGAGGGATCCGAGCCTCGCCTGAAATGTCGGCTACTAACAAAATAAGCCGCAAACTGATGGCTCATCTGATCAAAAAAGAAGATGATATTCGACTTGAGGGCCGAGTATCAGTTCCTAGCAGCTCCCTTCAGGATGGACGAAAAGACTCGGTAGAGAATGGCATCTGGTGCGCCATGGAGCAGCATCATTATCCGGAAGGCCTTCAGGTAATCAACCGAATCGGAGGTCCCATCGTAGCTCTCGAATTGAGGGAGTTTGAAGTTCGGTGGGATCGGTTCCTACATGATGCGCTGAGAGAAAGGAGGATCGGTATAGATATCACTACCATGAGCGGGGGGAGCATGGCGGAGTTCCTCGATCCATTAGTTCATCTCTTGTAGTTTTCGATCCAGATCCTCTCGATCGTGATTTCTAAGGTCTTTTGGCTGAACGGAGGCAAAGTTCCCCCAGGGGTAGAGTCATGATCAGAGTAGGAGCTCTCGACTCTCTGCTTCCCCTTTTCGAAGGTCACCGACCAGCTAGCCCAAGTCGACCATCCCCAGATCAGATCATGGAACTCCGAAGAAGCCTACTCCAGTCGAATTGGCGCCGAAGCCTGCCGCTGCATGGCCTGCACCGCCTCCGTGAGACCGTGAACCTGCTGGACTAACAAGTTGAACTGCTCCGCATCCACCATGGCTGCAGGTAGAACTTGAGTTGCCGGAGCTAAAGCGGGAGCAAATAGATCTGGACGGGATCTGGCTGCAGAGACCGTTGACCGTCGGGTTGAAGCTTTTCTGAGAGGCTTTTTTTTTTGAGGACTTTAGAAAAGAAGAGAGATCGCTGCTGAGCACTCCTTTAAGAACAAGAGAACCTCGGAAATAGAGGGTCCTTCCTCCAGCGCCAATCCTGTTGGTGCAAAATCTGATCATCGCCGGAGAAGCACCGGAGTCGAAGAAGAAGAGATCACCGCCGATGACCTGCAAAACAAGTCTTGTCCAGAGCCTGGGAGTGGCTTCGGCAAGATCCTCCGACAATCAAGTCAGCTCTTTCGGCCAACAGAAATGGAGTACTCAGTCGAGAGAGTTGCAAAGTATTAAGAAGAAGAGAGCCTGAAGAAAACGTATCTCGAGGATTTCTTTCATAGACGGAGCCTATAACAAATTGATAGTGACAGCCATAACTGTCGGATAGTGAGCCGCTCGAGGCCACATGGAGTTTGTTACGGAGGATAGTATCTGTTGTCGCGAGGTGCCAGTCCGTTTGAGATTTGATAGTCAAAGTTCGGAGTAGGCTTCGGTTGGTGATGATCTTTGAGCTATATCAAATCTAAAGGAGTTCGGACTCCTCTAAGGTAGTCCGGGTGTGGGTCAGTTCATACCGTGTCCGAGGCCAGATTTGTGTAGGAGAGGAGACTCTTCTGAAATCAGCAAGTAGATCTGCTGGAGAGATTTGCGCGCAGCTCTTCTGGAGGAGAAATCCGAGGAAGAATTCGCCTGACGGAGGAACCCCAACTACTGGGGAGAATCCTGGAAGGAGTTCGCCTGTTGGAGGAGTCCGAAAGGAATTCGCTTGTTGGGGGAGTCCGGAAGGAATTCGCCTGTTAGAGTCCGGAAGGAGTTCGCCTGCTAGAGGAGTTCGGCCATTGGAGGGAGATCGGCCGAACAGGATGCGCAGGTGCTGGGGACTTGGCCAGTTCTCTAGGACAGTATTGACTGTTCAAACTTGCCTAGAGAAGAAATCCGCGACATCTTGTCGAATCCAAAATCGGTCTTCCCGATCAATCAGATTCTCTGGCTACAGTGTCGGAGGTTGGCCATTCCAGAATGATTCAGAGCTTAAAAATTTCTGCGGGTTGAGGTTTAATTTCTATAACCACAACCAGACGGAACCGATTTAGTCGGAATCTTAGCCGAACTTCGGTAAGCATAGATTTATCACCAAAAATTATGAAAGAAGGAAAAACATCATCAAGGAAATAACAGTCCATTAAAGAAAATATATCATAACAAGATAGGCATATGTGCTTGTTGCCATAATGTTTTATAGATGTAGGAAACTTCTATTTCCATGACAACCACTAGAGT
The DNA here is from genome assembly GCA_006176705.1 of Cocos nucifera. Taxonomy (NCBI): domain Eukaryota; kingdom Viridiplantae; phylum Streptophyta; class Magnoliopsida; order Arecales; family Arecaceae; genus Cocos; species Cocos nucifera. The sequence goes on from QRFJ01003221.1 coordinate 162,171, forward strand.
GCTAAAAAATTGGGCTTGACTTGATGAGGAAAGTGTACAACAGGACCAGTTAAAATAATAGATTTTAAGCATCAAATTTCATGGAGGGAAAGGAAGTGGCAGTGAGATCAAAAGAAGATATGTTACCCAGACCAAAGCAGAAAGTAATTCTATTAACCAATTTCTAAACAAGAAACATTTCTTTGAAAATTTTAGAAGATGGAGCTTTTGTTAGATACTGATGATTTATTTATTTAATTTTATTGTCACTTATGCTTTAAATCTTTATTGTGCAATCTGAATGATCACATGGTTGTAATTGTTGGTGCAAGTAGCTTGTTTTGGTTTATCTGATCAATGATTCTAAAAAGCATTGGATCGACAGCATAGACAGAGCATTCAATTCACTCTTGCACCACAATTACCAGAAACAAGTGGGGACAGGAGCAGATTCAGAGGTAAATGTGGGAAGTGGATCTCTTCTTTTTTTTTATTGTAAGGAAGCAGTGAGTGGACGAGTTTCCATGAAACTGCAGAGTGGGTGCAACATCTTCATCAGAGGATTCCTGCTACTAAGTTGTGTGCTAATTACAAGGTCTAGGTAGGTTCATGATAGCTTGAAAGGCATGCCTCCTATAACCCCAGTATGTGGCCTTGCCCTAAGGAACGTCTGATCATCAAGGAGAGGAAACTAGGGGTCATCAAATATATTTTTGCATTCAACCCATGAGGCACAGAACCGATTTCATCAATGGTTCTATCACTGGTTAATAACATTTAGATCAGCTAATTGTTCTGAATCCCCAGAAGTAAGCTCACCCAGCACAACCTCCCCCCCTCCCCACAACCAACCAATTCTGAACCCTAGCTTTTTCTGTTTCAGCCTGTAATTAAAATTATCCTTTTTTTCCCATAAAAACTTGAAAGCCTAAAACACAAATCACCAAATTCTCAGATCAGGTTTGATATCTGATTGCTAAAAATCCTACTTGAACTGGAATATTAATCAATCTCTCACTTTGCAAATCTGATGTAAACTTATGGCTGGCAAAATACTAGGTCCTAGTTTATTTCAGGTTGAATAACATACTAAAATCACAATTCTAAATATGAGTCATTGAATCCAGTCTAAGTCAGTGAATCTGGACCCACCCAGACTTTGGACAAATTTTAGCTTACCTATTTTTCCCCCAAAAAAAGGAAAGGAGCACTTTGAGTAGCATAGGAAGACAGAATATCCAAGACAAATATTTTGCAGATCCAAAGATTTCCCAATTCAGTAAAGCCACAAAGGAGGAATCAAAGTTTCATTAGCTAGGAAAAACAATGAGCTTAAAGGGTTGGGGTTTCAATTTTCGGAGTGGAAACAATGAGAAACGAGAGATGGGGGAGGGGGTGGTCTCTTTACCCTCCAAATGGGCAATGCTGAGCATTTGGTAAACCTCGCAAAAACAACTAGGGCAGGACAACTTCAATCTAGGGCAAGCCAATGAATGAGTCTCCTTGAGATTCCCTACAACAACTGCTTCAACCATGCCAACAAAGAATCCCTCACCATCAGAACCCACCTCTTCATATTTGGTCATCAAAATCAACAAGCAGAAAGGGCATGATTGGCCTCTGTAATTGAGAGGAATAGAGAGAAGGAAAAGATGCTCCAATAGATATGTGTCGAGATTGAGAATGAGTCAAAGAGTGTCACACACTTTAAATGATTGGCTTTTGATTGGTTTGGAGGTTATTTACAAAGAGATGACCGTGAAGTTTGAATGTAGGTCTTTCGTATGTGAGATTTGTCAAAGCAGTAAAGGAATGAAGATCAAAAGTCTGGTGGATGCATAGAAGTAACCTCTACTTTTGGTATTGAGAAAAATCCATAATTCAATTTAATGAAGAAAACTTCTACCTAACTTAGCCTGAAAGGTAGAAAACTTTCAGTTGCATAGGTACACTCACATCAACCTAATAAAATGCTTCAATTGTAATTAATTCACATAAGCAGCTTTTCCTTTCTGTAGTTCCCAAATTGATGCTTATTAGGCCTTATTATAATTATTTTTGAAAACGAAACTAATCATACATGGGCCTTGATTCTCAGCATGTTTCTTCACTGATAATTTTCAAAGCAACATGGACTAAGTGATTTTCAGAATGAGATTTAGAAGGGACAAGATAACAATTGAATAAAGCAAAAGGTGAAACAATGTTGGGATATCAGCTACTCTGATACCACATGTTAAGGATTTAGTACTAAATTATTGCGGCAGGAAGAAAGAAGAAGGAAGAAATAAAACAATAAAGTAATCAAGTACGTGAATCAGCCCAAAGGCTCACCTCCATGGGGCATGCAAAGCTCCACTATGAAAGAGAAAAATAGGTACAAGAGGAGAACACCCACTCTCAACTCACCGTACACAAATATCTCTCAACTAGAAGCTACCCTCACAAAAGCTCTCTCAGAATCCCAAGAAGACCCTCAGAAGCTATAAGATGCTCTGCCCTCACAGCCTCCTCGCCGGATGCTATGCACCTATTGCTTCTCTCTCTCGTAGGCTGCACATATTCGGCACTCTGCCAAACTCCTTTCGACGGCTGCCTAAGCCTCTCTACGTGCCTTTCATGCCACACGTGCCACCCTACTGCTCCACAACACCTCAGCCCTTTAAATAGGATGAGAATCCTCTTCTCAGCAATTCACAGAAGTCCTAATAGAACTCTTTCTTCTAATATGAGTCGAACATGATCTTGATGAAGTCTTGAAATATTTCTCAACCTTCAGAACATGACTGCAACCCTCCATGGCCGTTGGATCCTGTGGTCCACGTGCAACTCCCGTGGTCCCCTTGGATTAATCACAATTCGAGTCCAAACAGAAAACCCATCTTGATCTGTTTGTTTTCGTCGAGCCGGCTCTTTCAGGGATCGAACTGGCTCAACTGTATCTCGCCCGAACTCTTGCTTTCTGTCTGCCTGAGAGGGCCGACTCGACTATGGTTCGAGCCAGCTCGATGCTATGGTTCGAGCCGGCTCGATCTCAACCCAAGCCGGCTCGACCCCATATCCGAATCAGCTCGACTGCTTGCTGATACTAATTCTCCTCTACTGTAGTTCGAATTCGAGACGTCAAATTCTAACAATCTCCATCTCGACTTGACATTCGGCCTCCATCTGACTTTGAGAGCTTGTGATCCATCTCGCCCCCATGCCCTAGAGCATGCCTGCTGTCTCATGGATGGACAAACGTGGGAGTCGAGTCAGGCCGCTCGATCCCACTTCCGTCAATGGCTGTGTCCATTTTGACCAAAGACCTACTCGGGGAAGTCTCCTGCGGCAATAGGAACTTCACTCTGCGACGTCGCCTCTTGTCCTTCCGAGTCTTCCATCTCGTGTCCGATCCATTTCCACCTGGAGCTCCACTTTGCACTGGGCTCCCTCTGGCTCCTGAAGCTCCACCTCGCACTGAGCTTCCTGCCAGATAGTAATGTCATCTCATCCTCTTCTTCCCCTCCAATATAACCCTATCGCCATGCATGACTTTCAAGATTCCATCACCAGTTACCCACTTGTAGCCTTTTGAATCCAGTCTGACAGTGAGATAAGATTCCGCTTGAAATCGGATATGTATCGGACCCCCCAATCTTCTCACTACACCATCATGTGTCCTCCAGCTGACCGTTTCGATGCCTCTGATCGCACAGCTTAATCCATCCGGTAGATAAACAGTGCCCTCACTGCTCTCTAGGGAGTCAAACTACTCTCTGCAACAAACATCATATGTGCATGCAGATTCTAAAATCCACTGTTGGAAAGAAGTAGATACCTCGTCAGATATCTCCAAAACATCATCCTCTGACTCGCTACTGACCATCGCTGCAGTAGCTCTCGTCCGATCCTTGAGTTGTGGACGATCCTTGACTTGTACCCCAACTCGTCGCACCTATAACATCTGATCTTGCTTTGATCTCGTCTTAGACCTGGATCGTCCTCGCGATCCTCTACCGCTCCGTCTACTGCCTCCTGTTGCTCCAGAAATCGCTAATGCTGAGCTGCTGCCATCTAAGCTCGAAACTGAATTCTCCCTTCTGAGAATCTCGTTATAGAGTATTGCTGCAGTGATCTTATTCATCTTGATGGTGCTCTTTCTCACGAGAAGAGCATTCATCAAGGATTCATACGAAGGGGAAAGCGACGCTAACAAGACCAACGTCCTGGTCTTCATAATTTTTTCGCCAATGCTGAGAAGGTCAGTGAGGATTTTCTGAAAATTAGATGGATGCTCCCGCACACTCTGGCCTTCGTCCATCCGCAGCTAGTAGAACTGTCTCCAAAGATATAGCGTGTTGGTGAGTAACGTTGCTATGTACAACTCCTCGAACTTCGACCACAGCGCCATCGGAAAAGTCTCGCCAAGTACATGAATTACGACATCATCCGCTAAGTACAAGCAGATCGTGCTCACCGCTTATATTTAGATCCGCTTCCAATCCTTCACCTCCATGGTATCTAACATCTCATCGTACAAGAAAGCATCAATCAATCCATGTTGGATGAGGACATCCTTTACCCTTGCTTGCCATAAAAGAAAATTGCCCTTTCCATCGAATCTATTGATCTCCATCTTGATTGTGCTTGTCTTCTCCATATTCTTCAATCTCTATCCACTGCTGCAATCTACACTCTGGCACTATCTGGCTTTGATACCAATCTATTGAGATATCAGCTACTCTGATACCACCTGTTAAGGATCTAGTACCAAATTATTGTGGCAGAAAGAAGAAAGAAATAAAATAAGAAAATAATTAAGTACGTGGATCAACCCAAAGGCTCACCTCCACGGGGCATGCAAAGCTTCACTATGAAAGAGAAAAAATAGGTACAAGATGAGAACACCCACTCTCAACTCACCGTACATAAATCTCTCTTAACTAGAAGCTACATCACAAAAGCTCTTAGAATTCCAAGAAGACCCTCAGAAGCTACAAGATATTCTACCCTCACAGCCTCCTCGCCGGATGCTATGCATCTATTGCTTCTCTCTCTCACGGGCTGCACATACTCAGCGCTCTGCCAAGCTCCTCTCGACAGCTGCCTGAGCCTCTCTACGTGCTTTTCACGCCACACGTGCCACCCTACTACTCTATAGCACCTCAGCCCTTTAAATAGGATGAGAATTCTCATCTCAGTCATTCACAAGAGTCCTAACAGCGCTCTTTCTCCTAATATGAGTCGAATATAATCTTGATGGAGTCTTGAAATATTTCTCAATCTTCAGATCATGACCGCTGAATCCTATGGTCCACGTGCAACTCCCGTAGACCTCTTGGATTAATCACAATCTGAGTCCAAATAGAAAATCCCATTCTGATATGTTCGTTTCCATCGAGCCGGCTCTATCAGGGGTCGAGCTGGCTCGACTTCATCTCGCCCGAACTCCTACTTCCTATCAACCTGAGAGGGCCAACTCGGCTGTGGTTCGAGCCGGCTCGACCCCAGCCCGAGCCGAGTCGACCCCAACCCGAGCCGACTCGATCCCATATTCGAGCCAACTCGACTGCTTGCTGATACTGATTCTCCTCTGCTATAGATCGAATTCAAGGCGTCAAATTCTAACAAACAATTCCTAAGTTATTAATTATGCTGCAATGTTTCTTGTTTCTTACTTTAAACCTACAGCTTCAGTTTGAGAATTTCAGATTCGCAGTAAGATTTCCTTCATTTCCTTACATTTAACTGTCTTCTCATCAGCATATTTTCATTTGCAGGTTAGCTAAATCACAAAGTCAATGGACACCATACTTGTTGATCACAATTGACGGATAAAATTTTCAAGATGATCCCAAATGATACAAAATGTGCTTTCATGCATGATAAACATATCTATAAGAGGATGAGGGGCCAAATTAACCAAAACATGAACATGAACATTTTACACAGAAAAATGTTGTGGATGTTCCAGCTTACAGATGCTCATGAATCAACGAATATTGATTCTTTTATACATAAAATGAATAATATGCCATAGAAACAAAGGATGGTAAGCATAAGGAGACAACATTAACATACCCAGTTCTTGTGAGGAAGCAACGGGTTCCCTTGATGTCCAGCATTTGAAACTCACCAAAGTACATTTTGCTTAAATCCTCTTTTGTTAGCAACTGAAGAACTGGTGCAGCCAGGGGACCCTAAGCACATTTATGGGCTTTGAACCAGTTAGAGAGTAGACCAGTGAGGTTGATATAAGAATGCAGGGAGAATTACATGATCAAGAAGCTACAGAAATGTATTAGGCTCCATACGCTGCCTTACCATTTTTTCTATAATTGGCACAAAAACATGTCAGTTGCACAAATATATGGATTTTAAGAGAAAGGACAAATAAAATTATGAATCACAAGAAACAAGCCTCATCTCTTCTACTACAAAGTGGTTACAAGGTCCATCTTTGTTCTTGGAGCCTTTCAGTTGAAAGGAAGTGGGGAAAAAGAAAAGTGATCAAGAAGTTAGGAAAATAACACACGTCTGAAAAGTCAGCTGATAGTAATCCAAAACACCTGCATAAAGACTAAGGATAGCAAGCATTTATCACAATAATCAAAACCTAACTATCCATTGCAGTAGATTACTTTGTTCAGTAAGTGATAAAGAGTTTGATAATTTCACCATCTGGACATGAAACTTAACCAGAAACTCATCACATCCATCACAATCATTTACTTTATTCTTTAGATATTTCATAACAATATAGTAATGTGTAAGATTTGGATCTGGCTGTTCACATTATTCAAAGGATCACATTGAAGTCTAAATACCTTAATTCCATGAAATTTCTGTGTACATATTTAGTGGAGTAACAATAATTATCCAGGTACAAGGCCAACTAACCACTAGAGACAAATGCGCTGAAGTAACATTCCATCAAGCATTACACCTCAAATAAGAGTCCAACTTGAACATAAGCTGTCCTTTTTGAAAATCTAAGGGTTCGTTTGGTACCATTGTTGTTTTTGAGTTTTTTTTCCTCCAAGAACCGGTGAAATATCAGATAACGATTGCTATTGAAGATGCAAAAAAACTCTGTTATTCCCTCTTTTTTGAAAGCATAGATCTTCGCTACCAAAAGCTCTGAAGATTTTACCAACCATTTCAAAAACCAAAAGGGTTTCATTTGTTCGGTCTAGTTCATTTCTCTCCTTGGATTTAAAAAAAAAAAAACAAAAACAAAAACAGAAAACAAAAGCAACCCTAATTCCCATATAAATAAAAAAAATAAAATAAAATAGATTTAGAAAACTTGGACAACATGGAGCATCAGATTTCTTAAAAAAAAGATCTAAATCGAGTACGATAAAATCACGATTATAATTTCCCATAAAACATCATCATCATCATCATTAGAAGAAGAATACTAAAATTTGATGGCACCAGACCTGGAGGGCTAGTAGGGATCTCTCATCATGGATGTGCCAATCGACGTGCCCCCCCTTGGCCTTGAAGGCCTCCAAGTGGGCCCCGATGTGGGCAAGATCCTTGTCCCTGCACCCCGCATTCACAACCAGGTAGATGTGGTCATCCTTGACCTTGGTGATGACGGAGTCATCGATGGCGCCGCCGCGCTCGTTGGTGAAGACGGTGAGGGTGCCGGTGCCATCGCGGAGGCCGGCGACGTCGGCGATGACGAGGCGCTCGAGGAAGGGCACGCAGTCGCGGCCGGTGAGGCTGAGGCCGCACATGTGGGACACGTCAAAGAGGCCGGCGTTCTGGCGGCAGTTAAGGGTGGAGTCCATGATAGAGTCCTTGTACTGGATGGGCATGCTCCATCCAGCGAAGGGCACCATCTTGCCCCCCTGCTCCACATGGAAATCATGCAGGGCCGTCTTCTTGAGCTGGCCCTCGGCGGCGGCGGCGGCGGCGGCGGCGAAGGGCTTGCGGTGGAGGGGTTGGGACTGGGAGAGGCGGCGGGTCACCATTTGGCTCAGCTGCCAGAGACCGCCTCCTCTCATCGTGGATGGACGGAATATGGGAATAGCAGCAGTCTAGAAGAAGAAGAACAGACGAGTTAAAGAGATGCAGGTGGAATGGGGATGGTGCGATGAACCTTTCGAGCTGGTGGGTGGGGATGGGGATAAAGCTCGATAAACATTTTTACTTATTATTATTTATTGGGTGGGAGTAGGTGGAGGAGGATTCCTTCGCCAAATCTAGAGGATGACCAACGAGTGGCGACCATGGATCACTCGTTCTCTTCGTTCTGTCGTCCTTGGAGGCGTGCATTCGACCATTCACGGTGCACCTGTTTGTCATGTTACTGGCTAAGCAACGCACACATCGTGATCCCTGAGCAGTAAAATGAAGTTTTACATGCATCATCAAACTTAATAATCCAACCCGTAAAATTCTTAAATTATTACATGTTCAATCATATAAAAGCACCTTGATTTCTTGATTTTGAATTTCAAAAATAGAAAACAATGAAAGAAACTTTCGACCATCTTAGATTCTGATGCCTTCGTATCTTCTTGGAATTCCTCGGTTGTGGGAATTCTAAAGGTAGGTTATGACATAAGCTGAGATTTTTGTTAGCTAAATCAAGAGCCCGTGGGATTGGATTTGGGTGCAAGCGGATCTATTTTGGTCAGAACATGGGGGCTTTTTGCCCAAATGCCTTAAATCTATTTTATATTTTTTATTAGATTACGTTTGATAGCGGATAATTTATCTAAATTATTGATAATTTAAAATAAATTTACTAGATTACTATATTTGATATTCTTTTTGAGTAATCTAGATTGTCTTAATAATTTATATTACCTTCTAGGAGGCAATCAAGATAATTTTAGAGATGAATGACTATCCAAATTATCATTTTTTTGATAATATTATAAAAAAAAATTTAGATAAAATTATCTTTTAAAAAAATTATATAGTTTGTCACTTTTCTTTAAGACCTATAATGCTTTTACCATTGCTCGCTACTAAAGATGATCAAAATTTACCTCATGAAAAGTGCAAGGTCCATGAAGAGAATTAATAGTAGAAAATAATGATAGCCATGAAGATGTAAAAGAAGTGCTCTTACCTTATAAAACAACAAAATGTTCTAATCTCAGAGGAAGATTAAAATGTAGAATCTATAGATGGAATAGTCCTATAAGAAGAGTGTGCATCGAAAGAAGGTTGAGTAAGCTCACTAGAGGGTGCTACATTAGAATCTTCAGAAAACAACTGTTACCTAGAAGATCAACCTAAGAGGAAGGGTAATTTAGATTTTTCAAAAAAATTTTCAAATTAGCAATTGTATGTGTAAAATTAGAAAACTTATATGCTAAAAATGCAATGCTTAAATAAGCTGAAAATGATTGTAGCTAGCAAAGGGAATCACATACACAAAGCCACAAAATTTTTATAGTGGTTCGATATCAAACTCAATACCTACGTCCACTCAAATTTTTTATTTAAAATTTTCACTATAATCACCAAGATTACAGTAAAATTGTTTTACCCAGGCTCACAATCTAAACCCAATTGGTTTTGCAACCAAAATCTAACCTCAAATCATTTGTACAAATCCAATTCAAGGCTTGGATAAGTCTATCCCTTAAGTTTTAATCCTTTTGAAACTTGAAATACAGAAATTTGAAAGTATTAAAATTTAAATACAAACAAACTTCTTGAAGAGCTGATTTGAAGCTTTGATGCATAAGATAAATTATTGGAGGACTTTCACAATGGATACTCCCTTTCTTTACTTGAGAATGTCTTGATTGCACAGCTGATTTTTATGGTTGAATAGCAATGAAGGCTCTTTAAAGCTTAATAATTGGGCTGTATAGAAATTTTGAATGTATGCTGATGTATTTCCTCTCTTGTGTTTATTCCTTGAGTTTTCTTCCTTTAATATGATCTTAGGAGTCTTCTAAGCCAGGTTAGGAATACCAAAAATGGGTTTATAGCCATTGGAACACTAGAAAAAGCCTTTTAGAGTGTTCTGTACAAAATTTGGGCAATTCTGAAAACTAGCCATTAGAGCTATCAGAAATCCGAGAGTCAACTTTCCTAGGACCTTGAGTCAACTCCAGTCGCAGAGCAAAATTTTTGGCATTTTATATTTTCTATGCCCGTGCCATTCTTGCGTGCCGAAGTTGGCTCTTAGACTTTGTGAGTCGACTCCAGTTGCAGGATAAAAAATTTAGCATTCTGTTTTTAAACTTGTGTCCTCCTGAGATATGAGTCGGCTCCTGATTTGTGCCAAGTGTTGAAACTGTACTAAATTTAACTTTAAACTTTCCTTAAGTTCGTTCATGACCCAGTATTCTTTGAAAAATATTTGGCTTGACCTTTTTTGCTCTTCTTTCTTGGTTCTTTCAATTAAGTACATGAAGCTTCAGTGAGATGAATTCATGTTTTCCAAAATTTTATCTTAAATACTTCAACCAAATTATTAGTACCCAAAATAAACTCAAGTATTTTGTTATTCATCAAAATCATACCTAGGGTCAATATTCTCTCTCTTTTTAATGATGACAAAATCTTTGAGTTCATGTATAACATTTGCAATTTCAGAAAAAAAGCATTCAAGGTGAAGAGAGCAACATTCCATATTTATAACTTAAGGTGATCAATGCAAATTCAGATTATACACAGGTTCATCTATTCTTTTTGGTAATTTATCATTTTAATTACAATAATCCTCCTCCTCCTTTCTATTTGTTAAAAGTAAAATGTGCCATCAATTAAGAAGTTTTAGAATTTTATGGTATGTGCCATTTTGTGCCACTAGTGGGCCATTATTGTGCCATTTTATACCAATGTTTTAAGAATTTTAAAGTATATATATCATATTTTCGAAATTTTAAAGTATGTGTCATTTGTTGCACTTATTTCATTTTTCTTGTTACTTTTATTTGTATCATTTTTCTTTCTTTATGTTTATCTTTTTTTCCTTCATTTTTGTATCCTCCCCCTTTTTTTATGCTTATCTTTTTCTCTTTCTTTTTGTCATCATCGAAGAATTAATGATAAGAAAAGGATAAATAGACATTCAAGCAGTACAATCATTCTTAAAAAAAGAATATATAAAAGTAGACATTCATAGATAGAAAAAATAATACATTGTTCATAGATATATATATTTTATACAAAAAGATATCGAAGCAGTATAATCATTTTCATACAACACAAGTAGAATAAAGTATCAGAGCCTAATTCCTATAGATATAGACTGATCCCTATAAATATAGAGAAAGAACCTAAGTCCTAATGAATCAGTTAGATAGAATATCAAGAGTGGTGGAGGAGCTAGCTCTAGTCACCATCCTACTCCTAATACGAGTGGATGGACCTCCAGCTTGGGAATTTATCCTAAGGGGTCTGAGAGAAGGCTGTGTAGTTAAAGGTTGATCAAGTGCACAGTGGGGAGGCTTAGAAATTGGAGGCAAAACTGGAATAAAGGAAATGTCTGCATCTGCCTATACTATCTTAGCTGCTGCTATTGATATTGCTGCCTCTACCACTACTGCTGCTGTGGTCGCTGCTGCTGGTGGAGCATGCATCCTTAGAAAATTCACTAGTTATTTCATAGAAGCTAAGAGTGATGTGATTAGTCTTGGGAACATACTGGATCTCTCTGCTCTATCAGTTGAGCCAGGCATTCAAGCTTAGATGCTAGCCTACCAATCTCAGTCTGGATCCCCTCAAACTATCGTCTCAATCCATCTAAAATGGTATGAGTGATCCGGGTGGCCTAATCATCAATAGTCTGAATGGGTGGAGGATGAGCTTGAAGGAAAATCCTGATTTTCCGATCCAGGTTCGTTCAGATCTGATCAGATCAAGAGATATATTTCAAAACTTTTTCTCTTGATTCCAATCAGATCTTGATATGTTTCAGATTTGATTCTTATTATTTTAATAAAATAAAATTAAAAGATAAATTAAATCAAATTTAATTTACCTGATCTGGGTAATCCTATTACCCTGTTGATGATCCTGTTTGCAGCGGAAGGTTCTGGATCTTAGCCACGCAAGCGCCTGGCCTCTACCGGTATCCACTCGGGTTGGATCTAGAGATCCTCTTCTTCTCTATCACGCCTCCAAAAATCAGATCTAGATCTGATCTGGAGGATCTTCAAAACTCTTTTGAAGATGAGCAGTCGTCCTTTGCAGCAGCGCAGCCTTCTTATTTTTGATCGCCTTTCTTTGATCTGAATCGCACCAACCAAGGTCCAAAACTCCTTTTGGACGTGGAGAGCAAGGGGAGAAGAGACTATGGCATGGAGAAGGAGGGGAGAGGCAGCCTTGGGGTGTGGAGAAACTATGATCTCATCATATCTCTGTATCTCATACAATCTGAGTTGGATACAGGGTCTTATTTATAGACTAGCTGTGATCCAACTCCTCTTCTTCCCAACCAATCACAACCCTTTGTGAAATCAGATTAAATCTGATTGGTGGGAATAGAGACCCCTGGATTCCTCCTTAGAGGGCGCCTAAGACCAGTCAAAGTTGGTTCTTAGAAGAACTCTAATTGGAATCCAAAAAGGAGATGGAGTCCTTGTCCAACAAGGACTCCTAGGCGCCTCCAACTTGGGCACACGCCTCGGGTGGCATGTGCCCTTCTCCTTGCCAGGTTCTGGCAGGGGGACAGTGAAGGGAAATCCTGATTTCTCGGTCCAGGTTCGTCTAGATCTGATCAGATCAAGAGATATATTTCAAAAATTTTTCTTGATCTCAATCAGATCTTGATATGTTTCAGATCTGATTCTTATTATTTTAATAAATAAAATAAAATAAGATAAATTAAATCAAATTTAATTTACCTGATTTGGGTAATCCTATTACCCTGTAGATGATCCTGATTGCAGCGGAAGGTTCTGGATCTAGCCACGCAAGCGCCTGGCCTCTACCGGTATCCACTCGGGTTGGATCTGGAGATCCTCTTCTTCTCTATCACGCCTCCAAAAATTAGATCTGGATCTGATCTGGAGGATCTTCAAAACTCTTTTGAAGATCTGCAGTCGTCCTTTTGCAGCAGCGCAGCCTTCTTGCTTTTGATCGCCTTTCTTGATCTGAATCGCACCAACCTAAGTCCAAAACTCTTTTGGACGTGGAGAGCAAGGGGAGAAGAGACTATGGCATGGAGAAGGAGGGGAGAGGCAGCCTTGGGGCGTGGGGTTTCTCAATTGAATTGCATTCAAATTAGGGTTGGGCGCAGGGTCTTATTTATAGACTAAGCTTGTGATCCAACTCCTCTTCCTCTCCAACCAATCACAACCCTTTGTGAAATCAGATCTAAATCTGATTGGTGGGAATAGAGTCCCCTGGATTCCTCCTTAGAGGGCGCCTAAGACCAGTCAAAGTTGGTTCTTAGTAGAACTCTAATTGGAATCCAAAAGGGAGATGGAGTCCTTGTCCAACAAGGACTCCTAGGCGCCTCCAACTTGGGCACACGCCACCCTTGGCGTGCGCCCTTCTCCTTGCCAGGTTCTGGCAGGGGGACAGGCCCCCACCAGCTCTCCAATAGGTGCATGACATGTGGTCAAAAGTCAAAGTGTCAATGGTCAACGTTTGACCAGTCAAAGGTAGACTTTTGACCAAAGTCAAAGAACAAGAAATGGCAGGTGACCAAAAATGGCAGGTAATGTCTTACAAAATAAGACAACCTTTTCTGACTTGGACAACCTCCAGTCAGACCATATGAAGGCCTCTGATTGAGCACAAACTCCTTTGGCTCAGTCAGGACAACTTATTTATGATAGTAAAAGAAGAACGTTAGGTTCAATCGAGTGCTAGCACGATTTCCTTGAACCTAATTGAATCTCATTCAGATCAATTGAACTAGATCAGTTCAATTGATGATCACCAGATTCAAACCCTTGTTTGTGTGACCCAGTTAGGTTCAGTTCTGTATGGTAATGGGATATGTCATGATCTCTATCATCGACATCATCGAAACTCCTTTCGATGGATCAGAACTCTTCTGATTCGAACAGCTAGAATGATCGATCATCTAAATCATTCTAATTGCTCCCAAAATCCACCAGTGACACCTAGCAGTATATGGTGGCAACCCATCAGAGCTGAATGCGAACCTCTTGGTGCAGCTACCTGTGTGATTAAGTTCTTCTATCTTGAGCCCCGATCAGATTAGGGTTAAGGTGAACTCGTCAAACCCTAGTCTTCTGTCATATGATGTAATCATTCGATTCGAAGTCCAATGTGAAAATCTAAATAGAAACTCTTTCTATTATTTCACTCTGCCATGGCCATGGGCTTCTGGACTTGATTCTCATGATCATCATAGGGCTGCTCCTCTACCACCGAGGTAGATAGATTCCATCTTGATGCAATCCAGTTCCTACAATGAACATGCTATAGCCAACATACACCTCAGGGTTCCATATGGCTAGGAGACCGAGTAATGGTGTAGTCAAACTATAACACCCTCAAGGTGAACCGATGCACCTCAGGTCAAAGAACCAGACACACTACTGCAGCATCGAGTCAGTCATTGACGAGAAGGTAGACTTCCCTAATGACTACTCGAGGTGGTCACGCTCAGTGCCCTCGTTCTCTAACGAGTACCTGTACTCTCGCTCCGGTGTCTCCACACCGTAGACTCAAGACTCATCTACTAAAGAGAAGCGATTGTACACCAACCTTCCGGATCAATCACCATCCTCGTGATGATCCTATGGTCGGGAGCATTTTATGAGTTAATAATGATTATTCATGTCTTAAATTTTCAACTCTTGAAAATATGAATTATCATTACCATTAACTCAAAGGATGTATCACAGACACTAAATACACATATGTGATAGAAAATAACCCATTTTATTGATTATAGTCAAAATTATAATTTTGCCCCTAGAAGTGTATTACAAGTGTCAGCCAATTCTGGCTTCTAGGGCACATATATCTAACAATCTCCCACTTGTCCTAAAGCCAATTGGCTACAAGTCTAAGTCCCATCTTCTCAAGGTGGGCTTCGATCTTCTGCTGGCCCAACGGCTTTGTAAGTGGGTCTGCCACATTATCTGCGGAGTTGACTCTCTTGACCTCGACGTAACCTTTCTCGAGGTAATCGCGGATGAGGTGGTATCGCCGCTCAATGTGCTTGGATTTCTGGTGAGACCTCGGCTCCTTAGCAAGGGCTATGGCGCCATTGTTGTCGCAGTATAGAGGAATGGCATCTGATGGCATTACTCCAATTTCTGCAGCAAACTTCTTGTACCAGAATGCTTCCTTTGCAGCCTCTGATGCAGCGATATATTCTGCTTCCATGGTGGAATCTGCTATCACAGTTTGCTTGGAACTCTTCCAGCTGACAGCTCCACCATTGCACACAAACAGACTTCCAGATGTCGACTTTCGATCATCTATATCAGGACATGAAATCCGAGTCTGTGTATCCCTGGACTTGGAGTTCTCCGTTACCAAAGACCAACATCATATCCTTAGTTCTTCTCAAGTACTTAAGGATACATTTCACAGAAGTCCAGTGTTCTTCACCTGGATTTGACTGATATCTGCTTGTGACACTCACAGCATGGGCTATATCAGGTCGTGTACATAGCATGGCATACATGAGGCTCCCTATTGCAGAAGCATAAGGGATCTTGCTCATGCGTTCTATTTCCTCAGGTGTGCTAGGGGCACATCTTCTTGGAAAGATGAATACCATGTCTGAAGGGTATTAATCCCCTCTTAGAGTTTTCCATACTAAACCTCTTTAGTACTTTCCTCTATGTACATCTTCTGTGAAAGTCCTAGCATCCTATTCGGTCTATCCCTATAGACCTTAATTCCTAGAATAAAGGATGCTTCACCTAGGTCTTTCATGGAGAATTCCTTGGACAACCACATCTTGACTGATGTCAACATGGGAATATCATTCCCAATAAGGAGGATGTCATCCACGTACAATACGAGGAAGACAACAGCGCTCCCACTGACCCTTTTGAAAACACATGGTTCCTCTTCATTTTTGATGAAACCAAACTTTTTGATCACATCATTGAAACGAGTGTTCCAGCTCCGAGATGCTTGCTTAAGTCCATATATGGACCTTTGCAGCTTGCAAACCTTGTGATCAGTATCACTGGATGTGAAACCTAGCGGCTGTTCCATATAGATATCTTCCTCAAGATATCCATTTAGGAATGCCGTTTTCACGTCCATTTGCCATATTTCATAATCGAAATAGGCTGCAACGGCAAGCAATGTGCGGATGGATTTTAGCATAGCTACTGGGGAAAAGGTATCCTGATAGTCAATGCCTTCGCGTTGACTATAACCTTTTGCCACCAGTCTAGCCTTGAATGTCTCCACATTCCCATCTGCACCAATCTTTCTCTTGAAGATCCATTTACACCCAATAGGTACTATACCTTCTGGTGGATCTACCAAGGTCCAGACTTGGTTTGAGTGCATCGAGTCAATTTCTGACTTCATTGCCTCTAAGCCATTTCTCGGAGTCGATATCTGATATCGCCTCGTTGTAGGTTTTGGGATCATCACCATGAGCACCATTACCTATGAGGAACATTTCCTCTACATCCTCTGAAATAATACCTAAGTATCTTTCAGGGGGACGGGAAAACTCTTTCCGATCTACGAGGTGGAGGAGGTAGTGTTCTTATTGGCTCAACCTGATTTGGTTCCACTTGGTCCTTAGCTCGTTCTGCTTGTGAGACTTTCTCATCAAGCTTAATCTGCTTTCCAATGCCGCTATCTTGAATAAACTATTTTTCAAGAAAGATGGCATGTCGACTCACAATCACATTGTGGTCTTCTGGAATGTAGAAATAGTATCCTAATGACTCTTTAGGATATCCTATGAATCGAGCTCTAAAGGACCTAAACTCTAACTTGTCCGCTTGTTGTCTTTTGACATGAGCCGGACAACCCCAAATTCTGAGATGACTCAGACTTGGTTTCTTACCGTGCCATATCTCATACGGTGTGGTAGGAACGGTTTTAGAGGGAACCCTATTCAGTAAATAGATTGAAGTTAACAATGAGTGTCCCCAAAGAAAATCAGGGAGGTCTGTGAAGCTCATCATGGATCGAACCATATCCAATAGAGTCCGATTTCTCCATTCTGAAACCCCGTTGAGTTGAGGTGTTCCTGGTGGAGTCCATTGAGAGACTATGCCATTTTCCTTAAGATAGTCTAGGAATTCCCGGCTAAGGTATTCACCTCCTCGATCTGATCGAAGAACCTTAATGGGTTTTCCAGTTTGTTTTTCTACTTCATGTCTGAATTCTTTGAACTTTTCAAAAGCTTCAGACTTGTGTCTCATAAGATACACATACCCATACCTAGACAGATCATCGGTAAAGGTAATGAAGTAGACAAAATTGCCTCTAGCCGGCACATCAAATGGGCCGCACACATCAGTATGTACTAGGGCAAGGAGATCTGTGGCCCTCTCCCCATGTCCAACAAAAGGGAGTTTAGTCATTTTGCCTTGAAGACAAGATTCACAAGTTGGATATGACTCAAAAGTCAATGGACTCAATAGCCCATTTTTCTCCAATTTGTTGAATCCTATCTTCTGCTATATGACCTAATCTCAGGTGCCATAGATATCTGTCGTTTGGACTATCCCTAGGTCGTTTGGCATTCACGTTTTGCTCGATAGTTAAAACAGGTACATCAATATGTAGCTGATAAAGACCATTAATAAGGAAACCATTTGCAATTTTATTTCTTTCATAAAGAATGTTACAATGGTCCTTAAAGAAGGTGATCACATAATCTTCTTGTGCTAAGCATGAAACAGAAATCAAATTCCTGCTAGCTGCAGGCACATAATAACAGTCTTTTAAAACTAAGTCTAAACCAGATGGTAATCGCAGAGGGTATGTTCCCACGGCTACTGCAGCAACTCTTGCTCCATTACCGACGCGTAGGATCATGTCTCCATCCCTCAGCCTCCTGCTATCCTCAAGACCCTGCATAGAAGTGCACAGATGAGCACTAGAACCAGAGTCAAGCACCCAACTGGATGCAGAAGAAACCGTAAGGTTAGACTCAATAACGAGCATACCTCCAGAAGGACCTTCCTTCTTGTTCTTCAGGGTGGCCAGGTAAGTAGGGCAGTTCCGCTTCCAATGGCCGTCGCTGTTGCAATGGAAACACTTTCCTTTGCCATCGGCCTTTTTCTTCGGTTCTGCCTTCTTCTTCTTTGATCCTTCCACCTTTTGCTTTTTCACAGACTTCTTTTTCTTTCCATAAGACTTTCTTTTGGAAGAAGTCCGTTCCATAGCAAGAACTGAGCCTTTAGAACCTTTCATAGAAAGCTCAGCGGTAACCAGCATATTCATTAACTCGGCCAAGGAATTTTGAAGTTTATGCATGTGGTAATTCATGATGAATTGCCCATATGCATCAGTCAAGGATTGCAGAATAATATCGTTCTGCAGGTCCAAGTCCAACTTCACACCGAGCTTCTCAAGCTCTTCCATGTCCTTGATCATTGTCAGACAGTGATCTTGGACTGACTGCCCATCACGCATCTTAGCCTTAAAAAGTCATTTCGTGACTTGATATTTGGCTGCGCGACTCTGTTCACCAAACATCTCCTGCAGGTGAGCCAACATTTGGCGAGCAGTCCCGATATCTTCATGTTGGCGCTGGAGCTCATCAGACATCGAGCCCAACATGTAGTATCTGGCCTTATTATCTTCGTCAATCCATTTTTCCAGAGACGCTCTCTGTTCAGTGGATGGACGAGGCTGGTAAGGTGGGAGGGTCCTGGTCCAAAACATGTGGTTAACTTCTCTGAACCCAAAACAATTTTGTAGTTCCTGAGCCAATCTTTATAATTGGGTCCAGTCAGTCTATGTGTGTCCAGGATACGTGCCAATGGGTTGGACGCAGACATTTTCCTGTAGAGAGTCAAAGATTCTAGTTAGATACTGTAATTTTGACTTGACCAATTTGTTTAGGGATTTTATTTTTAAACAAATTAGCTCCCACTATTTTCTCGGATCCCTACACTCCCTCTGTAGAGATGCGAAAAATCTCCATGATTAATGATTTCTAGTGGGTGGTGCGGTCTCACCAACTGACTCATCACCTCACCTAACAGTTATTGGTGATGGGTTAGCCAATGAGTGAACAACTCTTGTTCAATGATTCTCTAATCATGGTGCACCCAAACTTGGTCTCTAATTCATGAATCTCACCGTATCCGGAATATTGATCCACTCCTTAGTTAAGTCAGACCCACCATTTGCATAGACTGGGTTCCTAATTGAGTCTCTCACCGTATCCGGAAATATTGAGCCCAACTCATCCTCCAGCCCATAGCATCCAATGCCTAATAGACATGGTTGCATCTTCCCGGTGCAACTGAGCCACTGTATCCAGCCGAGAACAATCAACCCCGGGAAGGGCCCGCACATCTACAATGGTGGAAGACCTCAGACTTAATCTTTTCTTAGGGAGAATTGATTCAGGTCTCATTAAACTAGACTTGGCTTAGTCATAACAATTATGACTAACCTAGTGGCATGGGTTAGCTCGGATTATTGACCACCTCAGATCAGAACTGTGTCAACAGATATGGCCAGGTAAGTGAGACCGGTGGAAGGAATATGCCATTAACTCGTACAAGAACGCATTCAGGTCGAGTAGCTTCCAATTAAAAACCAGTCGGTCGTCTATGCCAAACTTACCTTAGACACCAAATTGTTGAGTCAGAACCAATTGGGTTAGCCTACAATCCAGACTCTAACCTCTGAGCCTAATTAGGTCTTGCTTGATCGTGACTCGATCTTGACCCAGACTTAATCCTATTAGGCTGGTCAATTTAAGCATTGTTGATCCCATCTAACCAACTCTTGATTCGGTTTGATCAACCGCTTAGACCTAATTGAGCTACCCAAGCCCGAACCCAGTATTATGAATATGTCTTAGATCTGAAATTCTCAATTTTAGACCTAATTAATATTCCATAAACTTAATTCTTAATTAAGTAGGGTTCATAAACAAAATATGCACAATAAATCCTAGGGTTTCAGGATCTAGGGTTTTGCAGAAAGTAAGTTTTGGGTTTCTGATTAAGGACGAACACGCAGCACCCCTACACATCATAAGAACACCCCATCGAATGGGAAGAGAGGGCCTTTAAACCCTTCTTCGTTCTTATGACCGGACGGCCAAGAGGAACGCCTTAATCAGGAACATTCAATACTACAAAACAATATCAGATCTATATCATATATCTCATATATAAAGTAGATCTAATCATGGCATATTTTGCATACATCTCATGTATCATAATCATGCATGTTTTCAGATCTAAATTATCTCATAATAATCTAAAAAATTAGATTTAAATTGATCTAATCAAAATAAATTCTAATCTAGATAATTATGTAGAACTATTCTACAACTAGTCTAGACATGCATCAATCATATCTCATATGATATTTAAAATTAAATAATTTTTATTTGCTATTTTTTAGATGTTATTATAACACTTATAATATCAAAAAATAGTAAATAAAAGATCTAAAATATGATTTAATCAGATTAAATCAAAAACATGCAAGAACTATTCTATAGAACTATTCTATTCTAGAACTAGTCATGCATATCTTCTAATCTTAGATCCAAATCATTTAATTTTAATTTTTTCTGATTTCAGATCTGATCACATCTCATGTGACATCTAAAATCACTTTATTTTCTAATTAAAATAAATTTAAAATCAGATCTAAATAATTTTAGAACCATGGCTCTGATACCAGTTGAAGGAAAATCCTGATTTTCCCGGTCCAGGTTCGTTCAGATCTGATCAGATCAAGAGATATATTTCAAAAATTTTTCTCTTGATCCCAATCAGATCTTGATATGTTTTAGATCTGATTCTTATTATTTTAATAAATAAAATAAAATAAGATAAATTAAATCAAATTTAATTTACCTGATTTGGGTAATCCTATTACCCTGTTGATGATCCTGTTTGCAGCGGAAGGTTCTGGATCTAGCCACGCAAGCGCCTGGCCTCTACCGGTATCCACTCGGGTTGGATCTGGAGATCCTCTTCTTCTCTATCATGTCCTCCAAAAATCAGATCTGGATCTGATCTGGAGGATCTTCAAAACTCTTTTGAAGATCAGCAGTCGTCCTTTGCAGCAGCGCAGCCTTCTTAGCTTTTGATCGCCTTTCTTTGATCTGAATCGCACCAACCAAGGTCCAAAACTCCTTTTGGACGTGGAGAGCAAGGGGAGAAGAGTGGTATTGGCATGGAGAAGGAGGGGAGAGGCAGCCTTGGGGCATGGGGTTTCTCAATTGAATTCATTCTCAATCTGAGTTGGGCGCAGGGTCTTATTTATAGACTAAGCTGTGATCCAACTCCTCTTCTTCCCAACCAATCACAACCCTTTGTGAAATCAGATCTAAATCTGATTGGTGGGAATAGAGTCCCCTGGATTCCTCCTTAGAGGGTGCCTAAGACCAGTCAAAGTTGGTTCTTAGAAGAACTCTAATTGGAATCCAAAAAGGAGATGGAGTCCTTGTCCAACAAGGACTCCTAGGCGCCTCCAACTTGGGCACACGCCTAGGGTGGCGTGCGCCCTTCTCCTTGCCAGGTTCTGGCAGGGGGACAGGCCCCCACCAGCTCTCCAATAGGTGCATGACATGTGGTCAAAAGTCAAAGTGTCAATGGTCAACATTTGACCAGTCAAAGGTAGACTTTTGACCAAAGTCAAAGAACAAGAAATGGCAGGTGACCAAAAATGGCAGGTAATGTCTTACAAAATAAGACAACCTTTTCTGACTTGGACAACCTCCAGTCAGACCATATGAAGGCCTCTGTTTGAGCACAAACTCCTTTGGCTCAGACAGGACAACTTATTTATGATAGCAAAAGAAGAACGTTAGGTTCAATCGAGTGCTAGCACGATTTTCTTGAACTTGAACCTAATTGAATCTCATTCAGATCAATTGAACTAGATCAGTTCAATTGATGATCACCAGATTCAAACCCTTGTTTGTGTGACCCAGTTAGGTTCAGTTCTGTATGGTAATGGGATATGTCATGATCTCTATCATCGACATCATCGAAACTCCTTTCGATGGATCAGAACTCTTCTGATTCGAACAGCTAGAATGATCGATCATCTAAATCATTCTAATTGCTCCCAAAATCCACCAGTGACACCTAGCAGTATATGGTGGCAACCCATCAGAGCTGAATGCGAACCTCTTGGTGCAGCTACCTGTGTGATTAAGTTCTTCTATCTTGAGCCCCGATCAGATTAGGGTTAAGGTGAAACTCGTCAAACCCTAGTCTCTGTCATATGATGTAATCATTCGATTCGAGTCCAATGTGAAAATCTAAATAGAAACTCTTTCTATTATTTCACTCTGCCATGGCCATGGACTTCTGGACTTGATTCTCATGATTATCATAGGGCTGCTCCTCTACCACCGAGGTAGATAGATTCCATCTTGATGCAATCCAGTTCCTACAATGAACATGCTATAGCCAACATACACCTCAGGGTTCCATATGGCTAGGAGACCGAGTAATGGTGTAGTCAAACTATAACACCCTCAAGGTGAACTGCCGATGCACCTCAGGTCAAAGAACCAGACACACTACTGCAGCATCGAGTCAGTCATTGACGAGAAGGTAGACTTCCCTAATGACTACTCGAGGTGGTCACGCTCAGTGCCCTCGTTCTCTAACGAGTACCTGTACTCTCGCTCCGGTGTCTCCACACCGTAGACTCAAGACTCATCTACTAAAGAGAAGCGATTGTACACCAACCTTCCGGATCAATCACCATCCTCGTGATGATCCTATGGTCGGGAGCAGTTTATGAGTTAATAATGATTATTCATGTCTTAAATTTTCAACTCTTGAAAATATGAATTATCATTACCATTAACTCAAAGGATGTATCACAGACACTAAATACACATATGTGATAGAAAATAACCCATTTTATTGATTATAGTCAAAATTATAATTTTGCCCCTAGAAGTGTATTACAAGTGTCAGCCAATTCTGGCTTCTAGGGCACATATATCTAACAGACAGGCCCCCACCAGCTCTCCAATAGGTGCATGACATGTGGTCAAAAGTCAAAGTATCAATGGTCAACATTTGACCAGTCAAAGGTCAGACTTTTGACCAAAGTCAAAGAACAAGAAATGGCAGGTGACCAAAAATGGCAGGTATGTCTTACAAAATAAGACAACCTTTTCTGACTTGGACAACCTCCAGTCAGACCATATGAAGGCCTCTGATTTGAGCACAAACTCCTTTGGCTCAGTCAGGACAACTATTTATGATAGTAAAAGAAGAACGTTAGGTTCAATCGAGTGCTAGCACGATTTTCCTTGAACCTAATTGAATCTCATTCAGATCAATTGAACTAGATCAGTTCAATTGATGATCACCAGATTCAAACCCTTGTTTGTGTGACCCAGTTAGGTTCAGTTCTGTATGGTAATGGGATATGTCATGATCTCTATCATCGACATCATCGAAACTCCTTTCGATGGATCAGAACTCTTCTGATTCGAACAGCTAGAATGATCGATCATCTAAATCATTCTAATTGCTCCCAAAATCCACCAGTGACACCTAGCAGTATATGGTGGCAACCCATCAGAGCTGAATGCGAACCTCTTGGTGCAGCTACCTGTGTGATTCAAGTTCTTCTATCTTGAGCCCCGATCAGATTAGGGTTAAGGTGAACTCGTCAAACCCTAGTCTCTGTCATATGATGTAATCATTCGATTCGAAGTCCAATGTGAAAATCTAAATAGAAACTCTTTCTATTATTTCACTCTACCATGGCCATGGATTTCTGGACTTGATTCTCATGATCATCATAGGGCTGCTCCTCTACCACCGAGGTAGATAGATTCCATCTTGATGCAATCCAGTTCCTAC
>QRFJ01003222.1:0-62335 GCA_006176705.1 Cocos nucifera
TACATATCTTCGCAACTGAGTTGCTTGTACAGAAACGTTCTAGCTTAGAACACCGCAATCTCTTAGGCATTCGAAGAAACTAGAAGAACTAAAGAATATGTCAAGCGACATGGTAGGAGCCAGGCAAATGAACAGAATCTGATCTACAGGTGCTTATAGGTTGGCTTGCATTTTTTCTTCTGGCTGTATGGTTTCTTTGCCTCTCATTCACTTGGAAATTTCTAGGATATGATGAACGCCGTAAGAAACCAAAGCCAGAAAATCAAGACTCATATAGAAAGCATCCACCAGACCAAAGCCCCTTAGAATTCCGAGCCAATGCCCTTAAGCCATCCATCTCTGTGCGCCAATTCCAAGGCCTAGGGAGCAATAAATCTCAACTCTCCATCTTGGTGCTCTAAGCCTTGGCAAATCCCTCGGTAATGCCCTCCTGCACGATCCCACTATCCCTACGCACTAAACAGCACCTATGCAAACATCGCCTCCGCTAATCCTCTTCAGCTGTTATGCATCTTTAAGGCTTTTGGGATGTCCGCCTCCACCACTGAAGATCTATGCTTGCTTCTTGGCACCACCATAAAATTGTAGGATCCCTTCGACTTAGCAGCTGCATCACTTTCTCTAAATTTTTCTGGAGAACCTACAGCATTTCTGCACCAGCACATGCCGTACCACCTGACATGATCTCTTTAGAGCTATGCCTGTCCACCTACACATGCCACTCTACCTAAAACTGTGCATCACCGGCACTGACCCTCAGCTCTGAACTCATTGCAAATTTTCCCTCCACTTGTGAAGCCACCATTATAGAGCTCCACCTATATTTAAAGTCCACGTAGTGCCGTAGAAGTTGACTCAGTCATTGAATCTCTCAAGGCTAACCACTCAACGCTGTACTGCTGAGCTTGTCACTGCATCTCGAACACCGTCGCTATTCCTTCGAACCCTCCATGCTCTACGAACCCGTTCGAAGCTGTCTTGGATACCTCCGCAACCCATGGGTATCTCCGAAATCCAAGAGCTCATCCAACTCTTCTGAATTCAGTGACTGAACCCTAGGAAATTTCATCCTAGTGCTTCTCTTCTATCCCTACACCACCATCACTTCAGTTGCACATGGAGAACCATCCTCCATCTAAACGCGACTCTCCTTGGTGCTCCTATAGAAGAAACCTAATCCATGATACTTTCGACTACTAGATGCCTCTAGTGCTTCCTAAGACCTCCTAGCTTTCCTTAAGATCTACTCTCGATCTTTCTGAGATGCCCCTGACACCACCTGCTGACATACACTCCTTGACTGCTGCACCATCGAGCCTCTCTCAATCTCTATGCCTTTAGGATAGCGCTCCTATAGCACTCCAGCACTTTCTAACTTATCTCTATGCCACTCTATAGCCGTTCAGCCCTAACCTACTGAACCTCAATGGATCATCCATCTCCATCATCCTTAAGGCTCCGCAAATCCTTGCTCTAGTCAAATCACTGAATACATCTCTGGCTACTTTCCCATCTTTTTGACATCGAAGGACATATAGTCGCTTCTTCAGCCTTCCTTCAATCATTATCTTATGGAAAACCTCTCTTCAATAGCCCCACACTGTCCATCTTTCTAGAGAACCCTAATGCTCTAGCTAAGATACCTTCCTCGACTACTGCATCATCGAGCCTCTCTCAATCCTGAATTTTCAAAAAAATGCTACTATAGCACTCTAGCACTCCCTGCCTATCATATAACCATCATACATCCTAATCTTTCCACCAAGATCGATCAGCAAATCTTGCATCCAATTCTTCCACCCTAAGAAAATCTCTTTTCGTTAATCCTCTCAACCTCCACCTTCAACTCGCTGCTCTCGGTTGGCCAAACCACAGCAACAAAAAGGTAGATTTGAGACATACTATGGAATCCTTGTATAGATTTTTGATTTTACCTTGTATGACTTCTCCTTCGCTTCCACGCACCATCAGGCTCTGAGATCTGGCCCCTTCCATGCACCATCAGGCTTTGAATCCTGGCTCTAATACCATATTACCGTCCACAACATCACAGGCATCACCTAGCTCTGATACCAAATTATAGATCCATGATATCGCTCGAATGCCAATCATCCTTGACATCATAAGCATCGATACCATGTTGCAAAAGTTCCTGATCTTTAGCACAAACCTGAAGGAACCTGTGATATTTTCTATGGGCAGAAACCACCGACCCTCCATCTGGATTTATGATGGGGCGCTTCCCCCCTTGGGCTTGAGGGAGACACCCCCTTCTCTAGGGCTTCTTCAAGAACCCTAGAGCAGCAACTCTAGAGAGAAGAGAAGAAGAAAGAATTGAGGGAGAAAAGATCTATGTTGATTCCACCCTTAAAATACTAATACAACCTATGTATTTATACATAGCCATTAGATCTGACCAAAAAAGTTTCCTAGCTAACCCAATACATGAAAGCACTCATCAAGCCCATGTACACCCATGTCTCTCATGCTCTCATCCTCTAGAATTAGCCACCTTAAGACCTCTCAAACTAGGCCTTAAGACTCCTAGGATTAACCCAAACCCTAGCCCAAAATAGACCCTTATGTAACTCTGCCCGTATACTGAGTCGGCTCAGTCTCAGCACTGAGCTGACTAAGTTCCACTAGATCGGCTCAGTCTGAAACTGAGCTGGCCCAGTCTAAAACTACGCTGGCCCAGTCCTGTGTTGTGCTTGCAGTCCCAAAGCTTGATCTTTCTATTTTGCCTATGATCTGAGACTTAGCCGACCCAGTTTTGGGTAGTCTTGAATCTCTAGCTTTGGTTTCTTACTTCACCTTGAATTTCAAGTCTCTGAAGCACCAACCAAGCCCCTGGAATCTCTAGAGCCAACACCCTGGCTCCTTTCATGGCCTCCTAAGACTTGGGAGCACCATAAATCCTCATAATAGAAAATCCATCTTATTCTGTATGCTACTATCGAGTCGGTTATGTTAGAAGTCAAGCTAGCTTGACTGCATCTCGTTCGAACACAATCTTTTATCTACCTAAGAGAGCCTGCTTGAATCCATCTCGAGCCGGCTCAGACTGACTGAGCCAGCTCGATCTCAGTCGACCCGGCTCAACTACGTATCCGAACTAGTCCTCCTATATATCAGTCCTTTGTCTTGGCTGATTCTTCTCCTAGCTCTAGTCCCTTAATCCACCTTGTGTTTCAGATCTCTGGAGCACCTATCAAGCCCCTTAATGTCCTCACACTTGAACCTCAAGCCCATGGAGGGCTAAACACCGCCTCCATCCTAGGATAATTTCTATCCTAGTCCTAGGACGACACCTATCCTAGACTCCCTAGAGCCAATGCCCTGGCTCCTCTCATGGCCTTCCAAGGCTTAGGAGCACCACTAATCTTTACAATATATGTACTTGATCTAACTATTTTATTGTATAGTTTAAATTTTTTATTAAGACATTTCACTTGGCCATCCAATCATAAGATTAAGAAGGATTTAAAAAGCCTCACTTCCCATTCGATAGGATGCTCTTATGGCGTGTAGGTGTTGTGTGTTTGTCCATAATTAAAAAATAAAAACTTAATTTTCTGCATAATTCTAGATCCAAAAATCTTAAGATCTTTACATGCTTTGTTTTTGAACCATGTTTGAACTTAATTAAGAATAAAGTTTATGAAACTAATTAGATCTAAAAATTGAGAATTTTCATATCTAAGACACCTTAATAAAATATAGGTTTAGATATGGGTAGCTTAATTAGGTCTAACGGTTGATCAAGCCGAATCAAAAGTTGGTTAGGTGGGATCAAGAGTACTTAGATTTGACCAACCCATTAGATGTAAGTCCTAGTCAAGGTCAACTCACAGCCATATATGGTCAACCACTTTAAGACCTAATTTTGCTCCATGGTTCAAGCCTGGATTGTAGGCTAACCTGATTAGTTTTGGTTCAATGAATCAGTGTCTAAGGTAAGTTTGGTAGATATGATCGGTAGTCTTTAATTAGGAGCTACTCAACCTGAGTGCATTCATGGTGAGTTAATGGTATATTCCTCCCATCGATCTTACTTACCTAGCCAATTGGATCGACCCAGTTCTATATTGAGGTGGCTAACGATTTGAGCTAACCTATGCCACTAGGTTAGTCATAACTGTTATGACTAGTTGAGTCTAGCAAATCTAAATTAAAATCTTTCTAAGAAAATATTAAGTTAATTGGTCTTCCACCATTGTATTTGTGCAGGCCCTTTTCAAGGTTGATTGTTCTTGACTAGATACAGTAGTTCAATTGCACCAGAAAGATGCAACCACATCTATTAGGCATAGGATGCTGTAGATTTGATGATGGGTTAGACTCAATATTCTAGATATGGTGAGGGTTCCAATCATGAATCTAGTTCATGCAAAAAATGGGTCTAACTTAACTAAGAAGTGGAGCAATATTTCGGACATGGTGAGCTTCATAAATTAGAGGTCGAGTTTGGGTAAATCATGTTTAGAGAAATATTAGACAAGAGTTGTCCACTAATCAGCTGACTCATCACTAATAACTATTAGAAAAGATGGTGAACCAATCAGTGGGACTGCACACCCACTAAAAGTCTTTGATCACGAAGATTTTCACAACTCAAAGAGTGTAAGGATCCAAGAAAATAGTGGGAGCCTAAATTTGATTAAAAATGATACTCCTAAATAAAGTGGTTAAGTCAATTACAAATCTAACTAAAAATTTTGACTCTCTATAGAAAAATATCTGCATCAAATCTCTTAGCCCGAATCCTAGTTACCCATCAATTGATCAGACCCAATTACGAGGATTAACTAAAGAACTTGAAAATATTTTTGAGTTTTGAAAAGCTGATCTATGTACTTAACCAGGAACATTCCACTCTTTCAGCCTGTCCAACTATTGATCAGAGAATGTCTCATGAGAAATGGTTGGATGATGATAATAAAGATAGGTGCTATGTATTGGGCTCAATGTCTGATGAGTTGCAGTGCCAACACGAGGATATTAAGACTGCACATCAAATATTGGCTCACCTATAAGAGTTGTATCATGAACAGACTCGTGCAGCATGCTACTAAGTCTCAAGGAGACTCTTTATGGTGCAGTTGCTTGATGGACAGTCAGTCCAAGATCATTGCTTGGTGATGATCAAGGACCTAGAAGAGCTTGAGAAGCTTGGTGTCCTGATAGATAAGGATCTGTAGATTAATGTAATCCTACAATCCTTGACTGATTTATATGAGCAGCTCATTATGAATTTCCATATGAATGAGCTCTATTGCATCTTGGTCGAGTTAATGAATATGCTGATTACTGCTGAGTAGACTTTGAAAAGTTCAAAGGACTCAGTTCTTTCTGTAGAGTGGACTTCATCTAAGAGAAAGTCTTTTGGAAAAAAAGAAGAAGTCTACAAAGAAGCAGAAGGCTAAGGGGAAGAAGAAGAAGAGTGAGCTGAAGAAGAAGACCATGTAGAAGGAAAAGTGTTTCCACTACAACTTTGATGGCCATTGAAAGTAGAACTACCCTGCGTACGTAGCCAGCCTAAAGAACAAGAAGAAAGGTGGACTTTCTGAAGGTATGCTCATCATTGAGACAAACCTAATGATTTCTTTTGCATCCAATTGGGTGCTTGACTTTGATTCTAGTGTTCATTTGTGCACTTCTATGTGAGGATAGCAAGAGGCTGAGAGAAGGCATGATCATCCTGCATGTCGAAAATAGAGCAAGAGTTGCTGCTATGGCCATTGGATCATACCCTCTATGATTACCATTTGGGAGTCTTTTAGTTCTTAGAGATTATTTTTATGTACCTCCTGCAAGTAGGAATTTGATTTCTATTTCATGCTTGGTACAAGAGAACTATGTAATTAGTTTCTTTAAGGATCATTGTATAATTTTTTATGAAAGAAATAAAATTGCAAGTGGTTTCTTAATTAACAATCTCTATTAGTTACATTTAGATGTTTTTATTTATAATATCAAGAAAAACATGAATGTCATAGGATCAAAGCGACTTAGAGATAGTTTAAACGAAAGGTACCTATGGCACCTTAGGCTAAATCATATAGTTGAAGATAGGATTAATAAATTAGAGAAATTTGGACTAAAGAATCCATTGACTTTTAAGTTATATCTGATTTATGGGTCATGCCTTCAAGACAAAATGACCAAGCTACCCTTTATGGGACATGGGGAAGGGATCATAGAGTTACTTGCCTAAGTACATACAGATGTGTGTGGCCCATTCGATGTACTAGCTGGAGGTGGATTTGTCTACTTCATTATCTTTATCAATAATTTAATATGGTATAGCTATGTGTACCTGATGCGACATAAGTCTGAAGCTTTTAAAAAGTTCAAGAAATTCAGACATGAAGTGAAAAAATAAATCAAAAAGCCCATTAAGGTTTTTCAATTAGATCGAGGAGGTGAATATCTTAGTCAAAAGTTTCTAGACTATCTAGTCTGATAGAGGACTCCACCTAGAACGTCTCAACTCAATGAGATTTCAGAATGAAGAAACTAGATCCTATTAGATATGGTCCAATCCATGATGAGCTTCAAGAACCTTCCAAAATTTTTTTGGGGACATAGTCTGCTAACTACAATATACCTACTGAATAGGATTCCATCTAAAAATGTTCCTACCATATCGTATGAGATATGGTATGGTAAGAAACCAAGTCTGAGTCATCTCAGAATTTAGGGGTGTACGGCCCATGTCAAGAGATAGCAGACGGACAAGTTAGAATCTAAGTCCCTTAGAGCTCTGTTCATCGGATATTCTAAAAGTTATTAGGATATTACTTCTATCTTTCTGAAGATCATAATGTGATGGTGAGTTGGCATGCCATTTCTCTTAAGAAATAATTTATTCAATATGGTGGCATCGAAAGATAGATTAGGCTCGAGGAGAAAGTCTTCAAAGAGCAATGAGCCATGAAACCTAAGGAACCTAATTAGTTTGAGCCAATCCATACACTACATCCTCCACTTCATAGATCAAGTAGGGCTTTCCATCCTCCTAAAAGGTACTTAGGTATTATTTCAAAGAATGTAGAAAAAAATGTTCCTTATGAGAAATGGAGTTCATGGGGATGATCCGAAAACCTATGATGAGGTGATATCAAATATTGACTCTGAGAAATGACGAGAGGTAATGAAGTCAGAAATTGACTCAATACACTTGAACCAAGTCTGAACCTTGGTAGATCTACCTGAAGGTATTGTACTTATTGAGTGAAAATAGATCTTCAAGAGAAAGATAGGTGCAGATGGAAATGTAGAGACATTCAAGGCTAGGTTAGTGGCGAAAGGATATATTCAGTGCGAAGGCATTGACTATTAGGATACCTTCTCGCCAGTGGCCATGCTTAAATCCATTTATACATTGCAGCATATTTTAATTATGAAATATGGTAGATGGATGTGAAAATGAAATTTCTAAATGAATATCTTTAGAAAGATATCTATATGGAATAATCACTTGGTTTTACTTCTGATGATGGTGATCATAAAGTCTGCAAGCTACAAAGGTCCATCTATGGACTTAAGCAAGCATCTTGGAGCTGGAATGCTCATTTCAATGATGTAATCAAATCATTTGATTTTATCAAGGATGAGAAAGAGCCCTATTTGTTCAAAAAGATTAGTGAAAGTGCTATTATCTTTCTCGTACTATACGTAGATGACATCCTCCTGATTGAAAATAATTTTTTCATGTTGACATTGGTCAAAGTGTCATTATCTAAGAAGTTTTATATGAAAGACCTAAGAGAAGCATCCTTCATTTTAGGGATTAAGATCTATAGAGATAGACCGAAGAGGATGCTAGGTCTCTCACAAAAGATGTACATAAAGGAGGTGCTGAAGAGGTTCAACATGGAAAACTCCAAGAGAAGACTAGTGCCCCTCAGACATGGTATTCATCTCTCCAAAAAGATATTTTCCAACACACCTGAGGAGATTGAATGCATGAGCAAGATTTCTTATGCTTTGGTAATAAGGAGCATCATGTACACCATGCTATGTACATGACTTGATATCGCCCATGCTATGAGTGTCACAAGTAGGTATCAGTTGAATCTAGGTGAAGAATACTAGATTTCTATAAAATATATCCTTAAGTACTTGAGTAGGACTAAGGATATGTTTCTGATCTTTGGTAATGGAGAACTCTAGATCTAGGGATATACGGATTTAGACTTTATATCTGACTTAGATGATTGAAAGTCGACATCTAAAAGTATATTCCTATGCAATGGTGGTGCTTTAAGTTGGAAGAGTTTCGAGCAGATAGTAATAGCAGATTCCATCATGGAAGCTGAGTACATCGCTATCTTGGAAGCTGCAAAGGAAGTATTCTGGTTTAAGAAGTTCATTATAGAGCTCAAGGTGATGCCATCAGATGTCATCCCTTTGTACTGCAATAATAATGGTGCCATAGCTCTAGCTAAAATGCCAAGTTCTCACCAAAAATTCAAGCATAGTGAGTGGTTATTTCATCTCATCCGTGATTACCTCGAGAAGGGATACATTGAGGTCAAGAGAGTTGACACCATAGAAAATGCAGCTGACCCAATGATGAAGTCTTTAGGATAGCTAAAGATTGAAGCCCATCTTGAGAATATGGGACTTAAATTTATAACCAATTGACTTTAGATCAAGTGAAAGTTTGTTAGGTATGTGTCCTAGAAGCCAAATTGGCCAACACTTATAAAATACTTTCTAGGATTATTTTTATAATTTTGACTTAAAATTAATAAAATAATTATTTTTTATCATATTATGCATTAAAGTATTTGTGATACATCTATTGAGTTAACGGGTATGATAATATATGTTCTTAAGACTTGAGAATTTAAGGCATGTATTATCATAACTAATTTATAAACTATTTTCGATCATAAGATCAGCATGAGGATGGTGATTGATCTAGAAGATTGGTATAGGATCACTTTTTTAGGATAGATGAGTCTTGAGTCTATGGTGTGGAGATATCGGAGTGAGAGTATGGGTATTTATTGAGAACAAGAGTACTGAGCGTGACCACCTCGAATAGTCATAAGCGAGTCTACTGACTCGTCGAAGACTAGCTCGATGCTGCAGTCATATATCTGATTCTTTAACCTAAGATGCATTGGCAGTTCATCTTGAGTGTGTTATAGTTAAACTACACTATAACTTGGTCTCCTCACCATTTACAATCCTAAGGTGAACGTTGGCTATAGCATGTTCATTGTAGAAATTGGATCACACTAAGATGGAATCTATCAACCTCGATAGATGAGTAGTAGTCCAATGATGATCATGACATCGAGTCCTAAAGTCTTTGGCCAAGGCAGTGTAAAATAATAGAAATGAGTTTCTATTAGGATTTGATATCGGACTCGAATCAAATGATTCATTCATATGATAGATCTAGGGTCTGACAAGTTCACCTTGACCTAGATCCTGTCAGGGCTCATGATAGAAGAATCTAATCACATGGTTGCATTGAGAGGTTCGTATTTGATTTTGATGGATTGCCACCATATATTGCTAGATGTCACTAGTAGATTTTAGGATCAATTAGAATTATCTTGATGATTAGCAATTCTAATTAGGTGAATCAGAAGAGTTCTGATCCATCGAAAGATATTTCGATGATGTTGATGATGAAGATTGTGACATGTCTTGTTACCATATAGAGCTGAACCTAACTGGGATACACAAATAAGAATTTGGGTTTGGATGTCATTAATTAGGCTAACCTAGTTCGATTGATTTAGATTTGATCTAATTAGGTTCAAGAAAATCATGCTAGCACATGATTGGACCTGATTTTCTCATTTTATGAACTTTTTTTGTTGATATGGACTCAGCCAAATTTGATTTGGCTCATCCAAGAACCCTATATGGATTTGTCCTGATCTAACTATATCCTATCCTAGCTAGATCAGAGCTTGTCCTGGCCAGATCAAGGCTTGTCCTAATGAGCAGGGCTTGTCCTGTTCAAAAACCAAGGGCGTCAGGACAAGGGTTGTTTGATCCATTCTTTGTAGGAAAGAAGGGAGGGGGTATGCGCCCCTTGGAGATTATCTAAGGGCATGCACCCCTAGGTCTTTTCACAAAGATGAGAAGGGTGCATGCCACCTATTGGCAGCGCCCTTAGTGGATAAGCATGGAGGATAATTAAAATGTTTAAACTCTTGGAGAGAGAGTCCCTGTTCCCACTCCACCTTATCTAATAAGGTGGTGCCCAAATTCCCATTGTTTTGTGCAATAAAATAAAGAAGAATTTGGAGATGGTGAATGGAAATCAAGGGAGAGTCCTTCTACATGTTGGCTTTGATACATTCAAAGTCAAAAACTAAGGGAATTTAGGGCTAGGTCTATAAAAGGACCCCTGCACCAAGGATTGGCGTTAGATCTCAATAGCCTATGCCCAGGCTCTACCCCTCTCTCCACCTCCATGCCTTCTCTTCTTGATCCTCTCCCTCTTCTCCATGCCCAAGGTTTTGGGCAAATTCAGCATCAAAGGTTGAGCGCTGTTGGCACAAAGATCTAGTCAAGAACATCCAGTTCGTGTGATGAACGTGTTGCTGCCAAAGATTGGATCGAAGGCAAACCAAGAAGATTTCAGATCTAACTTTCTGAGATTAGATCTAGAAGGAGAAGATTTCTAGATTTGATCAAGTGAATGATAGTAGAGACTAGGCACGTGCATGGCTAACGTCGGATCCTCGGATGCATCAGATCATTGCTGTAAGTTGAACCATTCACCCAATCAGATGATATAAGATATCGCTATTTTATTATTATTATTATTATTATTTTATTTTTAAATCAATATAATCATATCTAAGAATTTTTTTATCTGATCAGATCTGGAAAAAAAATTTAAAAAATTTTGTTGTAGATCTGATCTGATCAGGTCGATCCTATGGGACTAGGAACTAGTTTTTCCTTCAAACAAGCATAAACCTAGAAATGCTTGTGAACTCCCTTTATGAGCTTCTTAGTGATACGGCAGCCACTTTAAAATTCAAGGACACTTCCCCTAAGTTGAGAGCCCCCTATCCAAATACTTAAGAGAGGAGGGGTAGTGAGGTAAGGAGCACAACTTGATCTGCTAGTTATTAGAAG
This sequence comes from Cocos nucifera, assembly GCA_006176705.1. Taxonomy (NCBI): domain Eukaryota; kingdom Viridiplantae; phylum Streptophyta; class Magnoliopsida; order Arecales; family Arecaceae; genus Cocos; species Cocos nucifera. Next base: position 11,125 of record QRFJ01003222.1, read on the forward strand.
AAGTTACTATAATATCCTGTTGGTGCTAAAAATGGACCATCATCAGAGATAGCTCAAGTTGGAGATTGGGATCTTGCCAATAAGACCCACAAGATAGAGTCCTAGCCAAAGGTGGGTAGCTCCAACATAGACCCTTCGATAATTAAGTCAAGAAACATCACCAACAAGAATAGAGTACATAAGAGTTAGAGAATTAAAAGAGCACTTAGAAAAGAAAATATATCTAGAGGATTTTATTTATAGATGAAGCCTACAACTGATTGATAGTGATTGCTATAACTAAATATCTATAGGATGTTCAGGCCATTTAAATTTTATAATAGAGAGTAGACTGGCAGTTGTTGCCATCTGTTGGTGGTTAGCAATTAGTTGTTGAAGTCTAGACCAAGGTTGAATACTTTGGATACTTTTAAGCTTGACTATAGATCATTTGATTTGAGAATATACTATCGAGCAATCATAAGAGAGTCTACCGACTCATTATTAACTAGCTCGATGCTGCAGTCGTGTGTCTGGTTCTTTAACTTGAGGTGCATCGATAGTTCATCTTAAGTGTGTTATAGTTAAATTATACCATAACTCGGTCTTCTAGCCATTTGGAATCCTAAGGTGTACGTTGGCTATAGCATATTTATTGCAGAAATTGGATCACACTAAGATAGAATCTATCAATCTTGGTAGATGAGGAGTAGTCCTATGATGATCATGAGATCGAGTCCTAAAGACTATGGCCATGACAGTGTGAAATATTAGAAATGAGTTTCTATTAGAGTTTGACATCGGATTCAAATCGAATGATTCATTCATATGATAGGTGTAGGGTCTGACGAGTTCACCTTGATCTAGATCCTATTGGGGCTCATGATAGAAAAATCCAATCACACAGTTGGCTACATTAAGAGGTTCATATTTGGTTTTAATAGATTGCCACCATATACTACTAGATGTCACTAGTAAATTTTGGGATCAATTAGCATTGTCTTGATGATCAATGATTCTAATTAGGTAAATCAGAAGAGTTTTGATCCATCGAAAGATGTTTCAATGATGTTGATGATGAAGATTGCAACATGTCCTATTACTATATAGAGCTAAACCTAACTAGGACACACAAAGAAGGGTTTGGGTCTGGATGTCATCAATTGGGCTAACCTGGTTCGATTGATTTGAATTTGATCCAATCAGGTTCAAAAAAATCATGCTAGCACATGATTGGACATGACTTTCTCCTTCTATAAACTTATTAGTTGATATCGACTTAGCCAAATCTAATTTGGCTTATCCAGAAATCTTGTATGGGTTTGTCCTAATCTAACTGGATCCTGTCTTGGCTAGATCAGAGCTTGTCCTTGCTAGATCATGGGTTGTCCTAATGAGACTAGGGCTTGTCCAATTCTGAAACCAAGGGCATCAGGACAAGGGTCGTTTGACCCGTTCTTTCTAGGAAAGAAGGGAGGGGGCATGCACCCCTTGGAGATTATCTAAGGGCACACACCCCTAGGTCTTTTCATGAAGAGGAGAAGGGTGTACACACGCTCTTGGCATGCGCCCTTAGTGGATAAGCGTGAAGGACATTTAAAATGTTTAAACTCTTGGAGAGAGAGTCTCTGCGCCCACTCCACCTTATCTAATAAGGTGGTGCCCAAATTCCCATTGTTTTGTGTGATAAAATAAATAAGAATTCAGAGATGGGGCATGGAAATCAAGGGAGAGTCCTTCTACGTTCAAAGTTAGAAACTAAGGGACTCTAGGGCTAGGTCTATAAAAGGACCCCTACGCCAAGGGTTAGCGTTAGATCTCAAAAGCCTATGCCCAGGCTCTGCCCCTCTCTCCATCTCCATGCTTTCTCTTCCTAATCCTCTCCCTCTTCTCCATGCCCAAGGTTTTGGGTGAATTCAGCATCAAAGGTTGAGTGCTGTTGGCGCAAAGATCAAGTTAAGGACATCCAATTTGTGTGACGAACACGCTGCTGCCAAAGATTGGATCGAAGGCAAACCACAAAGATTTTAGATCTAACTTTCTGAGCTCAAATCTAGAAGGAGAAAATTTCTAGATCTGACCCAAGTGAATGCTGCTAGAGGTCGGGCACGTGCATGGCTAATGTTGGAACCTCGGACGTATCAGATCATCACTGCAAGTTTAACGGTTCATCCAATTAAGTGATATAAGATATCGCTATTTTATTATTATTTTTACTTTTATTTTTAGATCAATCTAGTCATATTTGAGAACTCTCTGATCTGATCAAATCTAGAAAAAAATTTAAAAAAATTCTATTGTAGATCTGATCTCTGATCAGGTTGATCCTACAGGACTAGGAACTAGTTTTTCCTTTAGACAAAGCATAAACCTAGAAATGCTTGTGAACTCCCTTAATGAGCTTCTTAGTGATATGGTAGCCACTTTAAAATTCAAAGAAACTTTTCCCTAAGTTTAGAGCCCCCTATCCAAATACTTATGAGAGGAGGGGCGGTGAGGTAAGGAGCAGAACTTGATCTGCTAGTTATTAGAAGAAGTTACTATAATATCTTGTTGGTGCTGAAAATGGACCATCACTGGAGATAGCTTGAGTTGGAGTCTGGGATCTTGCCAACAAGACCTACAAGATAGAGTCCTAGCTAGAGGTGGGTGGCTCCGATGTAGACCCTTCGACAATCAAGTCAAAAAACATTACCAACAAGAATGGATTACACAAGAGTTAGAGAATGAAAAGAGCACTTGGAAAAGAAAATATTTCTAGAGGATCTTATTTATGGATGAAGCTTGCAATAGATTGATAGTGACTACTATAACTAAATGTTTGTAGGATGTTCAGGCCATTTAGATTTTATAACGGAGAGTAGGCTGGCAATTGTTGCCATCTATTGGTGGTTAGCTATTAGCTGTTGAAGTCTGGACCAAGGTTAAATACTTCAGATACTTTTGAGCTTGACTATAGATTATTTGATTTGAGATTATACTATCGAAGCTTAGGATCAGATGAACTGAACTTGAAGATCATTCTTTGGATCAAAGGTGATGAGCTTGTAGATCAAATTTCTGATTTAGACTGTAATAGGATTGCTTTAACTACTCTTAGAAGCTCAGCTATTTTTAAGGTCAGCTTCGGATGAAGGCCCATGTTTTCATTTGAAGTTGTATTATAGAAGTTGAGGTCAGAAGGAATGAGCTGAAGGGCTACCTTGAGGGCCAACTACTTGAACTAAACTTATAATTAGAACATTGAGTTCGAACGAACTTGAAAGCCAAACTAGCCCTAATACTTAATTGAAACTGCAACAAAGTTATTATCACTGAGTTGATGGAGTTTAGCTATATTCAAGTTTGGATCTTATCAAAATCTAGCATTGCAAAGTGACCATTGCTTATCCCGATCTTAAGATCATAATCAATCAAGTACTAAGCCTCCCTAGTGGCTAAAGCACATTTGACTGAAGGTCAAGTCATGATAAGATCTATTGCTACGATGATGTTGTTATCAAGCCTAAATCAAAGATCAAAATTTATTGAATTTGGAGGGGTAGCTTAATCTGCACCTCAGACAGGATCGTATCATGAGCCCGAATAACATCTTCCAGGAGCTGGTAGGGTCCAACCAACTCGAATTTTGGTGGAGAATATTTTTTTCCAACACTTATCCTCCTACTCCTGAGTTTGAAGTTCGAAAAAAGGGAGTACCATCATCTATGATTATTAAAGTCCAATTCTACTTTTCCACCTACAGGATGTGATGTTTCCTAGATATTTCAAGCTGGCATAGAAGCTTCATTGTTATGGAATGACCTAAGACAATTTTGGATATCAAAATTCTCTTTGGCATAGAGCTCAATCATACGGTGCGTTAACAACTCCACCTGACATCTACAACTACAATAATGGACTGGACATGTAGTAAGTTGGGATTAGGCAACGATAATTTATAATCATGATAGTTCAGAGCACTACAAGCTATTTAAACTTCTCTTTTCTCTTTCTTTATCATTCTGAGTTCTTTCTTCTCTAATTCTTCTCATGTTGTTGCCTTCTCCTACTCTAATTACCCTCATTCTTCCAAGATTTTCTAGCTTCAATCATCCTCTTTTCATTCACCATACTGCAATTCCGACCATCTCATCGAGCTTTCCGTATCTTTAGGTTAGTGCTTCGACCTCTCTTTTTTATTTTGGCATCTATGTCCTACTTTTTAGGGTTCTTTTTGGATTCGATCGTGAAAGAGCAAGGTGGTTCTCCCAAGGCTTGGGAGATCATGAAGGAGTCAAGGTGGTGGCTCTTGGAGGCTTGGATCGGCTGGAGTTGTATCAACTAAGAAGAAGGACTGATACACTAATGGGCTGGTTCGGATATAGGTCGAGCCATCTCGAGATGAGATCAAGCCATCTCGAGCTAGCTCTCTCAGACAAACAAGAGAATATAGGATTCCCTTTTTCTTCCTAAAATCTTGTTCCTCTCTCTCACTGGATTTGCCACCCATATCTTGGTGTCTATTCATCAGGGCCGCCACCTCCTTCTAGTTAGAAGTCTTTGGTTGCTAGTTTCAGATCTTCTAATCTTTAGTGAATCGATCCTTTATAATTGGTATCAGAGCTCAGATCATGTGGAGGAAGAAGGAGATCATAGAAGGAAGAGATCTATAAAGGCTGAAGTTTCAGCAGAATCCTATCGAGGTATTTTTCATCTATCTTGGTGATTTTGCTATTGTGTGACTTGGATCCAATCATGGAAAGTAGCATAAAGATAGATTTTAAGATGTTTGATGGGAAAGAGAGCTTTTCCATGTGCAATGTTCATGTAGAGGATCTTCTTATGCAATATGAATTAGATCAAGCTTTAGAGAATATACCGGAAGGGATAACAGATCGATAATGGATGTCAATGAAGAAATGGGCATGTTCTGTGATTAGAGGGTGTTTGGTAGACTCGACCCTCTATTCGGTGCTGGAAGAGAAAATCGCTAAAAGACTTTGGTCAAAATTCTAGGATCTTTACATGGGAAAGAACATGTGCAACAAACTTATGTTAAAGAAGAGGCTGTATAGCCTTCTCATGGTTGAAGGTGAAGATGTTCTCAGTCACATATAGCTCTTTGATCAAGTGAGCAATGAATTGCTGAATATTAGGATAAATATGGAGGAGGATGATAAATCATTGCTATTATTTTGTTCACTGCCCCCTTCCTTTGATTCGCTGGTCACCTCACTGCTCTATGGGAAAGAGACACTATATTATCAAGATATTATCTCGGTGCTACGTACAAATGAGTAGAGAGAGAAGATGACCAATGATGGCATTCCCCAGGAGGGTTTGACTGTAGGGGAGAGATCTGGAAGAAGAAGGGTTAGAGAAAAATCAAGGAGGCGATCAAAGTCTCGGAAAGGTAGAAAATAAGTAAAGTGTTACGAGTGCAACGAGATCGGGCATTTTTGTTTTCATTGCCCATAGTTGAAGAATCAAAAAGGAGAAAATGGAGGATCAGATTCTTTGAGTATAGTTGCTGATCAGGAGGTGGAGGATGACTTCTTTGTGGTGTCAGATGGTCACAGGCAAAGCACAAAAGTTTGGACCCTAGATTCAGTCTGTTCGCATCACTACACCCCAAACCAGTCTTGATTTTCTACATATACTGAGATCGATGGTGGGAGTGTGACACTTGGGGATGATCATCCTTGTAAGGTCACTAGTATTGGGACAATTAGTATGAGAATGTTTGATAGGATGGTGCGGACTCTTATGAATGTAAAGCATATCCTGAAGCAAAAGAAGAACCTTGTGTCATTAGGCTACCTGGAGCAGAGCAACTACAGCTTTAGCAGTCATGTCAGGAGTGGAGTATTGAATATCTCCAATAGAGTCATGATAGTGATGAGGGGTAGAAGGCTAGAAAATAACCTCCATAAGATAGAGAAATCTGTGGTGATCAAAGGATCCGATATAGCTGCTGTAATGTAGGATCAGTAGGGGCTTATCGTTTGTGGCATTATCGTCTGGGCCACATGAGAGATAGAGGGTTGAAGGAGCTGAGCAAAAAGAAACTGATCTCTAATCTAGGTGGAGGAGTTTCTAAGCTTTGTAAGCCATACTAGATGAAAAAATAGAGGAGAGTTTAGTTTGTAGATAGCATTGCCCGCATGGCAGCCCCACTGGATCTAGTTCACATAGATGTATGGGGATCGGCTCTGGTTTCGATCAAAAATGGAGCAAGATACTTCATGACCCTGATAGATGATTCCTTAAGAAAAGTTTGGGTCTACTTTAAGAGGGAGAAATCAGAAGTCTTCACCAAATTCAAAGTTTGGAAGGCCGAGGTGGAGAAGAAATAGGGTAGAAGTGTGAAGTGTTTGCGGTCTGACAATGGTGGAGAGTACACCAGCAAGGAGTTCCAAGTTTTTTATGAGGAGTGTGGCATCAAAAAATACTCCTTGGTGAAGGAGACTCCTCAAAAAAAGGGGTGGCCAAGAGAATGAACAAGACCCTTATGGAGAAAGCAAGATGCATGAGGCTGCAGATAGAGCTTCCTAAGGTGTTCTAGGTAGATTCAGTGGATGCAGCCTGCTATTTAGTGAATCGATCACCTCACATCAGGTTAGATGAAGGAATTCTAGAGGAGAAATGTTCTAAAAGGAGTATAAAATTGAATCATCTAAAGGTGTTTGGGTGCACGGCATTTGTACACATCGGTGCTAGAGAGCGGAGCAAATTGGATGCTAAGGCAAAGAAGATGGTGTTCTTAGGATATCCATGAGGTGTTAAGGGGTACCGACTGTGGGATCCCTTAGAGAAGAAGGTCGTCATTATTAGGAATGTGACCTTTGATTAAAACTCAGTTCTATATAGGCGAGGTGGCATGGAAGGATAGTAAGAGCAGCAAATGGTCCAGTAAGGCAGCGCTGGACGACTAATCTCTTATTCTATTTTGCCACTTGCAGGTGCACTAGAGGACTTAAGTTTTAGATGAAAGATTCTTCAAAAGACTCTCTGCATGTGGAGAGGACTAAAATAGGGTTTAGAAGCTAGGAAGACTAGCGAGAGTGAGTTGGATCAAGAATTGACATCGGCATTGCACTACACAAGCCAAAGAGGAATGTGCGATAGCCAATTGATATGGCTTTGGAGATTCGGTGTCATATGCCCTGGTGACATTGAATGGAGACCCCTACACCTATGAGAATGCTGCAGAGAGCCAAGATAGAGATAGGTGGATTCAAGCTATGGCTGAGGAAATGCAGTCTCTCCAAAAGAATCAAACGTGGCGTTTGGTGCAACTGCCATAGGAGAAGAAACCCATTGGATGCAAATGAATTTTCCAATGCAAAGAGAGGCCTTCAGAGCAGGAAGGTATCAGGTACAAAGAAAGGTTGCTAGCCAAAGGGTACTCCTAGAAGAAAGGCATCAACTTCAGTGAAGTTTTCTCTCCGCTCGTCAGGCATACATCTATCAGGATGCTGCTGAGCATCGTTGTAGCTCAGGACTTGGAGTAGGAGTAGATGGACATTAACATGACATTTCTCCATGGACATTTGGAGGAGAGCATCTACATGCAGCAACCACCAAGGTTCAGAGAGCCTAAAATAGAAGAAAAGGTATGTTTGCTATAGAAGTCGCTGTATGGGCTGAAGCAGTCATCGAGGCAATGGTACAAGCGCTTCGATACCTTCATGTGGAGCATCAGCCTTTCTAGGTGTGAATTTGATCCTTGTGTATATGTTCAATCTCTGAAGGATAGGTCTAGGATGTTCTTACTCTTGTATGTAGATGATATGCTGATAGCATGCAAGAATAAGAATGTTGTGCAGGAACTGAAGGCTGCATTATCTCAGGAGTTCGAGATGAAGGATTTTGGGCCTATGAGGAAGATCTTAGTTATGAAAATTCTCAAAGATTGAGATAAGAAGATGCTGCATTTATCCCAAGGTGGTTACATCTAAAAGGTCTTACAAAAATTTAGGATGAAAGAAATCAAACCGGCAACGCTGCCACTTGCCGGTAATATCAGACTTTCGAAGACTATATCACCACAAACTAAGGAGGAGGTTCTAAATATGGAGAGAGTCCCAAACGCTACTAGTGTGGAAAGTTTGATGTACACCATGGTGTATTATAGGCCAGACATAGCCTATATAGTGAGTCAAGTAAGCAGATTCATGGCATAATCTGGCAACGAGCACTGGTGAGCAGTGGAGAACATCTTCAGGTATTTGGCATGTACAGTTGGAGTAGGTATCACCTATGGATAGCTGGGAGGTGTCGAGGGTTGCTCCAACATGTCCAAGAAGGCTCAGGGGCTGATAGAAGGGTTCGTGGATGTGGATTTTAGTGGAGATGTGGACACCCGACATTCGATGACAAGGTTCATGTTTTGCTCAAATGGAGGTCTCATTTCATGGAGATCATGCTTGTATCCCATCACGACCTTATCCACCACTAAGGTTGAGTACATTTGTATTACAAAAGTTGCAAAATAGGTTTTATGGCTGAAGGGATTGGCATTGGAGATGGATCTTGCTCATAAGGCCGTTAAGGTGCACTGTGATAGCTAGAGTGCATTGTTACTTGCTCAGAATTAAGTCTACCATGCAAGGACCAAGCACATCAACATCAGGTACCATTGGATTAGAGAGCTCATGGAGGATGGTGAGGTGGAGCAAGTAAAGGTTCATACTAAGGAGAATCCAGCTGATGCACTAGCAAAGATTCTTTCATAGGACAACTTTTGTAGATGTGTGGCACTAATGTATTTGATGGATAGGAAGGAGTTACCCCAAGCCTTGGAGCACCAAGGTAGAGATTGAAAGAGCAAGGATGGTTCTCCCAAGGCTAGGAAGATCATGAAGGAGCCAAGGTGGTGGCTCCTATAGGCTTGGATCGACTGGAGTTGTATCAATTGAGAAGGAGGGCTGATATATTGATTGGCTGGCTCGGATATAGGTCGAGCCAGCTCGAGATGAGATCGAGCTGGCTAGAGCTGAAATCAAGCTAGCTCTCTCAGACAAACAAGAGAATATAGAAATTGCTTTTTCTCCCCGAAATTCTATTCCTCTCTCTCTTTGGATTTGCCACCCATCTCTTAGTGTATATTCATCAGGGCTACCACCTCCTTCTGGTTAGAAGTATTTGGTTGCTGGTTCCGAATCTTCTAATCTCCAGTGAATCGATCCTTTATAGACCATTCTTTATCTAGTCTCCAAAATTTTTTCTTCAGTTTTCTCTAATTTTTTGTTGATTTTGTTTGATTTTCTTTTATTCAAAATGACTTCTCACAATTCTGAATACTCTTAATCTTCTTCTTCTGAGAATCCTTCCAAACCGAACCCCTCAAAGCTTAGATCTAAAGTTGATCCCAAACGTAGAGATGAGATCCATCCGACCTTCATACCCGAGACCATTACTTCTACTCTCTCTTTTGAAGACCTATCTTTCATCTGAACTCGATGTACAATTTCCTCTAAGTATGAATTTAAGCTACTAGGATTGGATGGAAAAATCTGTATTCTTCCAAGTCAGCTTGGTTTATACATAAAAGCTCTTTGAGCCAGACATAAGCCACCAATGCCTCTCTTTATCATTGAACTCTTTCACTTTTTTGACATGTCTTTATCCTCCATAGTTCTGAACTCTTTCCACTTCATTGTAGGATTCTTAGTAGTTTGCTTCTTGGCCGAGATCCAGGCTACCATTTCCTTATTCTGAACTTTCTTCATCCTTAAACATCATCCTACTGCTAAGGACTAGTGGTTTGTATCTTCTTAGTTCAGCAAGAAGGGGTTGATTAAGGGTACTCCTTCCTCTGTTCATAAATGGATGGAGAAGTTCTTTTTCACTACTAACCCATTGATTGAGTGGAGACTTCCACACTGGGGTTGGTCAAGAGAGTCTATCCATAAGGCTCCAAGGTTGGAAAGAAGAGATCTTGACTCTGCCAAAATTTTAAAGGACTACAAAGTTTCTCCGCTGATCTAATTACTATTTGACCAGACCCTTTTCAGCCTCAACCAGAGTCTTGCTAATCCAAAAGGTACTAACTCATACATCTTTTATCTTCCTATCTTTGTTTAACTTTTGTTTGTTCAAATTTATAGAAATGACTTTTGAGGTGCTTGAACTCTTATAGAAAGGGTGCCAAACAAAAAAGAGAAAAGGTTCCAGCTCGGGAAGGGCATCTGTTGCCTAGAGATAGTAACCCAAGAGGGGGGGAGGGGTGTGAATTGGGTTTATAAAATTTTTGGCAAAATTTAGCTTTAAGCAAGTATGTGCCTCTAATGAGATTAATTAAAGTGACTGTGTAGTCTATGTGAGGTGTATATGATGTAAGCAATAGTAGAATTTAGAAATAAGTAAGAAAAGCTAAAATTGAAATGATGCTAAGAAAAAATGAAAATTAAATAATACAAGCACACCGCAAAGATAAAGAGATTTATAGTAGTTTGGAGCAATTTGCTCCTTGGTCCACTTTTCAAGCAATTTTCTTAAAAATTTTACTATAATTTCTAGATTACAGTATATTTATTTTGACCTATGATTATAAATAAATCCAGTTAATTTTGTCAGGCTCACCAACCATAACCCTATGCTGATAGTTTTTCGGGTTCACTATCAACCCAGTTGGTTTTAAATAAGGATCACCAATCACAATCTTTACACCATCCAATTACTCGCTTGGAATAGCCTACATCCTAAGTTTCTTTCTTCAAAGAAACTTGTAAAGAAAATGAAAATGCAAGGTAAAACAATTTAAGCACAAAAACAAAAGAAAAAAAGAAACTCTTTTGATGTGCAAAGAAGAGGTTGAATGAATGGCTCTTTGGAAGCTTCTCTTTTCCTCAAATGGTGCTAAGAGATTACTTAAGGTGTTGTGAAGGATAACTCTTGAAGGCTCTCTAAATTTGAAGCTTAAATCTCTCTCTTTTTTCTTTCTATTGGATATTCAATGTAACTCTCTCTTCTTGAATGATTTTCTCTTTTTAAATCCTAAATCTCTTCTTACCAAATATTTTTCTTACTCTTTTTGTACTTGGGAGTGGCTTTTGAGTGAGTTTTGGCTATTAGAAAGCTTAGACTAGCCGTTGGAGTGGGGAAAAGCCCATTGGAGAAGTGCAGAAAATTAGTCATTATGCTTTGTCTCCTGCTTGGGGTCGATATTTTTTCTTCAGATGTCGATACTTTTTCCTTAGGTATTGACACCTCTTTCTCCTCCTGGTATCCAAAAAAATTCAACTTTCTATCTTCTATTCTATGCAACAAAGATCAACCCTGGGTTCATCCTCTAGCATAGGGATCAATCTGAAGGTCGTCCCTTCTATGTACCATTGCATGCTAGCACGTGCCAAAGGACTAAGGTCAATACCTTTGCTCCTGGGGTCAACACTTGGCCTTCCCAAACTTTAAAATCTTGAAATTTTTGATTCATTTCAGGATAGGAGTCAACATCTTTAGCTTTGGGGTTGACACTTCCAAGTCTGACACTCAAAATTAATTTTTTGAAGTCCTTGACTTGATGATTTTTATATAGATCTTTTTTTGAATTAATTTTTTAATTTGAATACATGAAAAGATCTACATCCACTCTTGAAATATATGGTTAAATACTTAAATACTCAAAGTTTGGCGATCATCAAAATTAACCATGGGGTCAACAATCTTCTCCTTTTTGATGATGGCAAAATTTTGAGTATATGCATAAAAATAAAATTCAATGTATTTCAATAAATTGGCTAGTATCAATCATGAAGTGATAATATATACAAATATAAATGCACCCTTCATAAAGGCTTCCATTTAATTTAAATTAATGAAATGTATAAGCTCAAGCACAACATATATACAAAATATAAATGCATCCTTCATGAAGGCTCCCATTTAAGTTAAATTCATGAAATGTGTAAGCTCAAGCACAGCATATACTCAATAATTCTTCTTGCCCTTTTTGACAACATCAAAAGGCTCATGAAAAATGTTGGTGCAGAAAATCGCCAACACCAAAATTAGCTAGAGTTGAAGAAGACGAGGTTGCCACCAGGACGTACAAAATAAGTTCAAATCGAAGGTGGGATGGCTCTGGCAGAACCCTCTGACAATTAAGTCAGTTCTTTGTCCATAGAAATGGAGCACTTAGAAAATTTTAGCAGAGTTTTTTTTAGCTTAGAGAGAAACATATCTGGAGGATCCTTTATATAGGTAGAACTCATAATAAATTAATGGTAACAGTCGTAACTGCCTGATAGTGGGCCATTCGGGATCATGTGAAGTTTGTTATGGAAGATGGTGTCCATTGTCGTGACATGCCAGTCTGTTGGACATCAATGACTGGAGTTTGGATAGAGCATCTATCAATAGTGAAGGACTTTGTATTACAATAGTTCTAGAGAATTTCAAACTTCTCCAAGGTCGTCTGCATGCAGATTGACTCGTGCCGAGCTAGGGGTTGAATTTGCATAGACGACGGGATCCTTGTAGGTGACCATAGAGAGTTCGACTGGAAGGAGCTCTATGGGCGACTAGAAGGAGCTCGATCGGAGGAAATGCTATGGGCAACTGGAAGGAGTTTGATTGGAGGGAGTTCTTCTAGGCGACTGGAGTGAGTTTGACTAGAGGGAGCCCTATGAGCAACTATAAGGAATTCGACTAGAAGGAGTTGTTCTTGGAGACTAGAGGAAGCCCTATGGACGACTGCAAGAAGTTCAGTCGAAAGTTTCGAGGTGGCATGCAATTGGCTAATTGGAAGACGAGGTCCTTCTGTTAACTTTGTCCTATATGCACAAGATTCCAAATATCATGAGGTCAAGATCTACTACACCCATAGGGCATAGAAGTTTGTCTAGGAAGAAGCTCTGCCAATCTGTGACTCTTGTCGAGAGATCCAGTCTGTAATGAAGAATTTTAGCCTAAGAGGGATTTGGTTAGATGGAGATTCCACCAGCTTTAATGTTGATTAGGCTAGGTTATACAGGAATTGAATGTTTAGCCAACTGTTTAGGCGATTCCCCTCACTGTTCAAGTTAATCAAAAAGGAAGCACGACCAGAGCTAGCCACAATAATGAAACAACTCAGTTGCTATCATAGTCAGCCATCAAACTCGTCTGGGCAAGGTCTATCGCATGTTATGGGCTCTGGTATTTACTCATGCAGCCTAGGAGATTGGCTAGTGGGTTAAAGATTGGCCATCACTGGACCATCTTGGGACCAGATGCCAGGCCGAACTTCGGCAGGAGTGGGTTTAACCCTAATAGAAAAGAATAAGAAAAAATCATCAAAATCAACAAGATGTATATTATCAAATCTTATAGGAAGATTTAAATATATGCACTTTAATATTTAATCTTTCATTTTCTTATGAAATCAAAAATCTTATGGAAAAAAAAAGAAATATCATTAAAATCAATCAAAATTCAAGTAAATATATCAAATTCATAAAATTTCAATTTAAGTTTAAGAGGATATCAAATTTGAATTTCATGGGATATTTAATAGGAAAAGTAAGCAAGTTGGATATTAAATGTATATTGATGTCACTCTCCCCCTTTTCAGAATATTTATATTCTGATTTTATCAAGATATTTGAGGGATAGAACTTTCTCAAGATATTTTAAGATAATTGATACCAAATAAAGTATGTCCGAACAAGATTCTATTTGATACCACCAATGTAGATATTCGATTTAAGTTCAAAATTAGAGCTTTCTAATTAAAAAATAAGTGTGACATGATATTTATTCTTTCCTTTTCTTAAAAATATCCAACAATTCAACTTAGAAAAGGTATATATCATGAATTTATCAAATAAAAGAAATTCAGCAAATCAAGTTTCAATTTTGAAAGTCTCCTATATGGTAGAACCTAAAATTATTTTTAGATTTTTAAATAAATTTTAAGCTTGAAAGTTTGTCAAATTCAGCTTGTTTATAGCATAAAAAATATTTTAACTTCAAATTGACTCCTATTAATTTTTAAAGAAGTTTAGTAATGTAATCAAGTAGATCAAAAGGAACAAGCATATGTGAACAAGAATTTGGAACAAGATAAAATTAAATTTTCTTAGCATAAATTAATTTAAATCTTTCAAGATAAAACATGATTTATCATAAAAAAAATTAGATTTAGAGTATGTTTCAAATTTAGTTAAACTCCAATTAATTGTTAAGAATAATTAATCATCTAAATTGTGCAAGCTAAGATAGAAGATTGAAAGCACATGAAAGCTTAATGGTGTTATGCAGTGAATGTTCATTTTCCAGCGCAAGTCATTTAAAATTTCCAGCCAAATCAAAGTGAAGTATATGAAGTATTTCTTCTCCTTTTTCTTTCAAATTGAAATATATTTAATATGAATTTAACATTAAAATTCATATTCATGAAATTTAAAAGTATTTTCAATTAATTTATCATTTCTTCTTTAAAGTTTTCTCCCCTTTTGTTTTATAAATATAGCCATTTTCATAATTAAGAAAAATTTTAGAAGCATTAATTGAGTGAGACCAATCATTAGTTAATTCATATCAATCAATCAACCAATTCATTCAAGAGGAGACAAAATGATATGATGGAAAAAGTAATGAAAGGTTTCTTTTAAAAATAATAACATCATTCATTGAAGTCTTAAAATTTATTCTTTTTGTGTTAAATATTTTGACTTTCCAATTGTTTCTCCCTATTTAACAAGCACTTTTTAAATTTTAAATTATCAAAGTTAAATATTTATATTCATTTAAATTATAATTTTTTAAAATTTGCTCTTCCTTACTTTTGCAGTGAAAACTAAAGAAAAGTAACTAGATATCAAATAAATTAATATCAATCAAGGCATTTTGACACCATAATTTTCAAAAGAAGATATCTTTTTCATTTAATCCTAAAGATGTTTACATGAACTATTTACATAATCAACAGAAAGGTCAAAATGCAAGACTCCTAAGCTTTAACAAAAGAGTGGATTACTAGGAGGCTCTAAGGGTACATGAGGAAGGTCCTAGCATCCTAAGTGAAGGGATCAGGTTCTAAGAACTAGGATCAAGTGGAAGAGAAGAAGATGGTCCAACATCTATAGAAGGCTGGCCAGAAGCATCTATTCCCATAGTAGAGATCTCCTAAACTAATCAAATAGTCTACTCTTTGAGCAATGAAATAATATCTGAGGTGAGTCGCTGTTCCAAGCTGAGGAAACTTTTTCAACTAGTGAGTCCTTATCCAGTCTAGAGTGTGGTCTATCTGAGCTCTCTGGATGGTCCACCAGTGCCTCTGTGGTCTCATAAGTCTGCACTATCAGTGCTATTAGTACTGCTGGCTCGCTGGCTCCTCCATCTGAATGTCCGACACTAGTACTGGAGGTGGAGCCTCAACTAGAACCTCTACTTGAATCTGAGCTCCTCAATGAATGAAATGAACACCCTACCTCTCAAATCCCATACGACGTAGGAAGTGTTCGTTGTAAGTATCTATATGCATCAAAGCTCTAATGGTCTCTCCATCAAGATCTATCCCATGCTTCTAAAAAATCAATGTCAAAGCCATCACATAGGGTAGAGAGAAGTCCTAGATTTTCCTACTATATCCTCCATAAATCTAATCATAAGTGTTGGGAGGTTTAGGAGGATCTCTCGAATCACATGATACATAAATGATATGTCTCTCATAGCCATAAAGTCAAATCTACCAATTTTGGGGAAGAAAATCCTGCTGGTAATATGATATAGGAGGCGCATATTAGTAGACAACCGGTTGGCACTCACCTCCTCTAAATCGCTAATATCCTCTCTTCCCAAAATATATTTAAGCCCTTCTGATCTCGTTTCAAGTTTATCAGTTCGGCTTCCTTCAGCTCTCATCCTCAGAATTCTTCCTAACTTTTCACAGTCAAAAACAATTAGAACTCCTTTCACCTCGGATTTAATGACCCCACTTCCATTTTTCAAGTTCAGATAAAATTCTCTAACAAGGTTAGGGTAGGTGAGTACATTTAAGGAACAAAAGAACTCCCAACCTAGATTTCTGATTTTCCTCCCAAAATCAAACCCATTTTTCTTAATAAAGCCAAAATCTACCTTTCTACTGGTAGAAACCACATGGGAGACTATGGTTGACTGAGAAGGGATGGCTCACGAAGATGAGGGAGCTACCGGAGGAGGAGACATCACTGCAGGCGATGGAGACGGAGCTACGAGAGAGGGAGGAGATGTTCTTTGCTCGGCACGATGCTTGGAGTGTAATTCATGGATCAGAGATGGAGAAGAAGATAAACTAGGGCTCGGAGAACCCATCCGAGGTCTTCTTTCCCATCGAGCAACCTGCTTCATATAAGGCATTTTGCACCAAAACAAGGGAAGAAGGGAATGGGAAAGGGTTTGGAGGTTTGGATTTGGTAGTGGAGGGAGTTTGGAGATGTCCTTGTTCGAAAAAATGAATAGAAACTGAAAACAAGAAAGGGATGGTTCGGATTTCAAAAGACTTAGTCCCGAAATAGGGGTCGATACCTTGCTTAAAAAGTGTCAACACCTTGAAAGGAGTCGACACCTTCTTCAAATAGTTTCAAAAGGATTTTTCAGTTCAAGTGTCGACACCTACAGGGTTTAGGGTCGACACCTTGATACAAAATCAGTCTAGAGATGATCCAAATCAAGAAAATTTAATTAAATTTAGATCAAGAAGATATTCACTTGATTTGGAGGTTAAGGATGGCATTCAAACTAAATTTGAGATTCAATGATTTGATTAAATGAGATGTGATAATCAATCAATGTTGGAGTATTGAGATGGGGAAATCTAGATATATAGTTCTATATGTTTAGTTTCAACTAGGAGAGTTTTTGAAAAATGCTTTAATTTTAAATATTTATTTTATGCAAAAATTTTGAGTAAATTTGTTAATTTAGCATCTTATGAGAGGAATGTCAAACATAGTTTATCTTGTGAATTTAGCAATTAAAATATTTAAACCAATTAAGCATCTTTTAGTTTAAATTCATCAAATATAGAATTAATGTGGGGAGACTTAAGATATCATGCTGAATTTCAGGTTAAAACCATTTCAGCCATAGCATGATATATAGAGGAGATCATATTAATTTAAAATCAAAACATTCAATCATTGCAAGCATTAAAATTAATTATACTTATCAAAATATGAAGGGAATCATCATATGCATACATATTAATAAATTACTAAAATCAGCACATTCAATAAATAATTATTGATGGTATAAGATGAGAAAAGTTTAGATTATACCAACAATCACCATCCATCATCTGTGACTTCCAAGACATCCAAGCAAAAAAAATTTTCTCTTTTACATTGGATTCTTGGCATACCTACAAAATCACTTCAGAGCTTTTGGTATCCAAGCCATCTTGCATCCATAGGAGTTAGGGTTCAAGATTTCTTTTGGAATCCAAATTTATTTTATCAAGGTTTGGCCAATTCTGTTAAAATTATATTTCAAAATTTTGTGGCCAATTTGATGATATTTAAAACACTTAATAATATGATCTTTAGTTGAAACTCTTGTAAAAATATTTTTGATATTTTGCTATTTTTTTGAAGTATTAAAACTGGTTTCTATTTTATTGAAAACAATTCCATTGGTTTTTACCATAGATTTAAGTTTTGAAAGCTAATTATAAATTTTTCAGCTATAGATTTCAAAATCTCAACTTCTCTTTTTAATTTCTTATTTTCTTTCAAAAGCTATTTCTTTTAAATTAAAATATTTTTATTTTCTTTTAGTGATGATTTTAAAATATCATTTTTTTAAAGCTTAATATTTTTTTAATTAAATTTTTTTTATATTTAATCAAATCTTCTTTTTCTTTAGCTAAAGAATTATTTTCTTCCATTAAATTACAACTATTCTTTTTAAGCTCCCTACTTTTTTGTCTTAACTTTTTAAATTCATGTATTAGTTTATTAAAGGCATCAAGTAGTTCATCGAATGTAAAATTGGATGAATTTTCAGAATTTACCTCATCCTCCAAGGTCATGAGGCAAAGATTCTTATTTTTCTCTTTCTCATCTGAGCTTGATGAGTCACCACTTTCCCAAAGCTCTAGTAAAGTACTCTTCTTTATCTTTTTGGGGTGCATTTGATTGTTGGTGATGATTTTCTTCTCTTTTTTCTTTATCTTCTTCATGTCTTTCTTCATGAGGAACTTCTTGAACTTTCTTGAAAGAAGTACCACGTCCTCATCATCTTCTTCTTCATCTTTCTCTAACTCATCACTTTCTTGATAATTTGAAGTAGACTTGAAGGCGATGGTCTTTATTTTTCTTGGCTCCTCTTCTTCTTTCCTTTGAGCCATATGCATTCATGGGTAAGAGAACCTATGAGTTCTTTTAAGAATAGTTAGGTGAGATCCTTCGCTTCTTGTGTTACTATCACCTTGGCTTTCCATTCTTTAGGTAAAGATCTAAACATTTTGCAAGCAAGACTATAGTTTGAATAAGCTTTGCCTAGGCCATTTAGAGCATTTATAATTTTAGTAAATTTGATAAACATACCAGAAATAGACTCATATTTTTTTATTTTGAATATTTCATATTTATGAATAAGCAAGTTAATTTTAGATTCTTTTACCTGACTTGTTCTTTCATGAGTTATTTCTAATATATCCCAAATTTTTTTAGCCGATGTGCAAGATGATATTCTATTAAACTCATGCATATCTAAGGAACAATAATGTACATTGATGGCTTTTACAGTTAATTGAGCCATCTTTTTATCAAATTAATTCCATTTCTTTTCTAGCTTGGGAAGAGTTATACCATTTACTATTTTTGTTGGTGTGTGAGGTCTTCTAGTTATGATTTCTCACAAATCATAATCTAGAGCTTGTATGAATATTCTTGTTTTAATTTTTCAAAAGGTGTAGTTGGTGCCATCAAATAATGGTGGTCTAGATGTGGTTGGCCGTCAATGAAAGAAACACCACTTGTGGTTGCTATTTGATCTTTTGCCATTGACAATAAAGTTAACAATTAATAACAGAGCATCTATTCTGATACCACTTATTGCCCAGAGGTAGCAATGCAATAGGGATAGTGAATTGGGTTTATAAAATTTTTGGCCAAATTTAGCTTTAAGCAAGTATATGCCTCTAATGAGATTAATTTAAGTGATTGTGTTGTGTATTTGAGGTGTATATGATGTAAGCAATACTGGAATTTAGATATAAATAAGCAAAGCTGAAATTGAAATGATGCAAAGAAAATATGAAAAGTAAATAGAACAAGCACACCATAAAGACAAAAAAATTTATAGTGGTTCGAAGCATCTCACTCCTATGTCCACTTTCCAAGCTATTCTCTTGAAAGTTCACCATAATTTCTAGATTATAGTGCATTTATTTTGACCCTAGATCATAAACAAACTCAGTTGATTTTGTCAGGCTCACCAACAACAATCCTATATCAATAATTTTCGGGGTTCACTATCAACCCAGCTGATTTTAAACAAGGAATATCAACTACAACCTTTACACCATCAAATTATCCACTTGGACTATCCTACACCCCAAGTTTCTTTTTCCAAAGAAACTTATAAAGAAAATAAAAATACCAAGTAAAATAATTTAAGCATAAAAATAAAAAAAAAGAAACTCTTTTTGATGTGAGAAGAAGAGGTTAAATGAATGGCTCTTTGGAAGCTCTTCTTGTCTTCAAATAATGTTGAGAGATTGTTTGAGATGTTATGGAAGATAACTCTTGAAGGTTCTCTAAATTTGAAGCTCAATTCTCTCTCTTTTCTCTTTCTATTAGATATTCAATGTAACTCTCTCTTCTTGAATGATTTTCTTTTTTTAAATCCTAAATCTCTTCTTACCAAATATTTTTCTTGCTCTTTTTATACTTGGGAGTGGCTTTTGAGTGAGTTTTGACCATTAGGAAGCTTAGACTAGCCGTTAGAGTAGAAAAAAGCCCATTGGAGAAGTACAGAAAACTAGCTATTATGCTCTACCCATGCTTGGGGTCAATACTTTTTTTCAGGCATTGATACTTTTTCCTCAGATGTCGACACCTCTTGCTCTAGAATCAATACCTCTTGAGATCGAGAAAAATTTTGCTTCCTATCTTCTATTCTGTGCAACAGAGGTCAACCCTAGGATCATTCTCTAGCACAAGGGTTGACCTAGAGGTCGTCCCTTCTGCTTGTCAGTGCATGCCAAAGGACTGGGATCGACACCTTTGCTCTTGGGGTCGATACCTGGCCTTTTTGAACTTTCAAATCTTGAACTTTTTGCTTCATTTTAGGATAGGGATCAACATCTTTAGCTTTGGGGTCGACACTTTCAAGTCTGACACTCAAAATTAATTTTTTTAAAATCCTTGACTTGATGATTTTTGCATAGATTTTTTCTTGAATTAATTCTTCAATTTGAACACCCAAAAAGACCTGCATCCACTCTTGAAATATATGGTTAAATACTTAAATATCCAAAGTTTGGTGATCATCAAAATCAATCATGGGGTTAACAGCATTCAAGAGAGCCAAGGCCTCAGAGCAAAGCTAGGCCATTTCCACCCTTGCCACCATAATTCTAGAGGTCGGAGCAGCCTCACCCACTTTGAACACTTCAATCAAAACCACTACTCCAATGCCCGCTGCTGAGAAGAAGAAGAAAAATGGGGAGAAAAAGAAATTAGCTATTGCCAAAATTCTTCAATCAAAGAAGGATATTGGAGAATCGAGTAATGACAACATTGATCGGGAGAAGACTACGCTCGATAGTTGGAGGGTAGTTTAGTCCCTTATCGAGGGATGCATGCTACCAATCGAGATTGATAGGATCTACCAGATGAGTTCCCAGGATCAGAAGAGAGGGGCACTTATGACCTTTCTTGAGGTAATCACTTCATTAGTTTTTAAATTCTATGGCAAGACTAACTTCGTCACTCATAACTGGGTCATTATCTATCTGTCAGCATCGAATCAACCAATAAAAATAAGGTCGAGGCTTCCAAAGTTCTGAAGGAAGCTGAATTAGCTAAAGCCAAGGCTTCCAAGTCCAAGGTTGAAGTTGAGCATCTTTAGAACATGTTTAAAGAAGCAGAAAGAACTTTGGCCGAAATAAAGAATGCTCTGGAGATCGATTTGGCCTCAGAGATAGAAAAGAGGAAGAAAGCAGAAGCTGGAATTAGTGAAGTCAAAAGGGAATGGGAGAAAAGAATGATGGAAGCCAAGCAACTGGCTATGGAAGAATTCAAGGCTTCCAAAGAACTCACCATCATCAATGTCCAATTCATAAGGAAAGCTTACAATGCTAGTTTTGGCACTTGCTAGTAAAAGATTGTAGAGCAATATCATGAATTGGACCTTAGCTTTCTTGAAGAAGAACCAAAAGATCTTTTTGATGTCGACCCCTCCCCAACTGAAGCTAATCCTTCTACTACTGATCCTCCTGTCGATGCTCCAAAGATTGCTGAGATGCTAAAATCCATCAAGGCTAAACCAAGCTCCTCCACTATCCCCTAGCTTGAGGTCAGGGACCATATTTGATTGTATTTTTTCTTTCTTTCCTTCTTACATGTACTTAAATCTTTTTCAAGTAATGAAATTCAACTTTCTCATAGCTTGTCTTGTGTGTTATGATATACTTGTGAAACAGAATTCTATTTGTAAATATTACCACCGAGCTCAATCATGGACTATAGCTATACTCTTGCCTCAAGGCATCCCTCTGAGGGCTTAAATAAAAATCTTAAAGAATGAAGTGTACCAGGCTAATAAAAAGCTAAATAAGGTTGAGGAGCTTCAAACATCAAAGAATAATTATAAGATAGCTTCTACCAAAGTGAACCATCTATGCCGAGTCTCGAACTAAGCCTTCGAGGATTACTCTTTGAAAGTATCAAATGTTCGAAGAACTTCAGCGAGTTTCAAAGCTAGCCAATCAAAGGTCTTGGTCTTTAATTGCCAAGATTGGTTCCCTTGAAGCCGAACTCAGGAATGCCTAGAAGAAGTCCAACATTTAGAGACCCAGAAATAAGAAGAGTAAGGCTAGGAATGGTCCAAAAGATTTTCTAACCTTCAGAACCAATTATGTATGGTGGAAAAAATAATATGATGAGTATAAGTTAGGCTGGAGAAAGAGAATTTTTGATCTCCAATGCCAATTTTAGATGGCCAATGAAGAAATAGCTCGACTTAAAAAAGAACCAGCAAACAATGTTTGGGCTGATCCAAGAAGACATTCAGATGAGCTTACTTTAACCAAAATAGCCTCGTGGACCTTTCCAAAGTTTATGATAGAAATAAATCCAAGCTTCTTCAATGAAAAATATAGATGAAATATCAAGAGAATGTTGTCAAAGATGCCAAGGCTGAGTCTGCTATTCTTCAGAAAAGACTGAGAGAATCAGAGGATGAGGCTGCAAGAGCTAAGAATTATTTAAAGAATATTTGGCAGCAAAGGATAAATATGAAAGTCAGATTAGGAATCTTAACAACTCCTTGATTATGGCTAGGGCTGGTATCTAGAAATTCTCATAGAATTTTGTTTTTCTTCTTTTTCCTTTTGTAATCGGCCTTAGCAACCTTTGTAACCTTTTTATTTAATAAAATGATCTTCTTTTAAACTCACAACATCATCTTCCTTTATCGTATCTCGATCTTATGCTTGTTAAGTTCTTTATCATCACGTTATGCTTAAAATTGACTTTATTTTGAAATGGCAACCTCCATCTGATCTTTCTTAAATCTATCCCTTTTGTTTATGAACAAGGGTTTTCTAACTTTATTTAAGAATAAATTTAGCCTTCTGTTTAAGAATCGAAAGCTTCCATCCTTGTTAGGATGAGGTTAGCCTACTATTTAAGAATCGGAGGCCTTCACTCTCGTTAGGAGGTTTGGCCTCATTAGAATGAGGTTAGCCTCCTATTTAAGAACTGAGATGAGGTTAACCTCCTATTTAAGAACTGGAGGCCTTCACCCTTGTTAGGATGAGATTTTAAGAATCGAAGGCCTTCATCCTCATTAGAACGAGGTTAGCCTTCTGTTTAGGAATCAGAGGTCTTCATCTTCATTAGGAGAAGGTTAACCTCCTATTTAAGAATCGAAGGCCGCTCTCACTTAAAAATGTAGTCCGGCTTAATTATATCCTATGATAACTCAATTGTGCAAAAAATAGGAATGTTAAAATGTGAAATATTTTATTAAAATATGGCTACTGATAGTATATTCGTAAATTTTCAAAATTCAATGGTAGGGGTAAAGCGGCTCCTGCAAGCTTCTTTATGCGATAAGTTCCTGATCGAACAAGTTCTTTAACTTCATAAGGACCCTCCCAATTTGAGGTAAGCTTGTTTTGCTTCTGTGGTTGAAAAATCTTTGCTTAGTGTAGCACCAATTCTCCAACCCTAAAAATTTTACTCTTAATCTTGGAATTGTAATACCGAGTTACCTTATGCCTGTAGACTGCCATCCAAACTTAAGCTTTCTTTTTTAATTTTTCCTCCAATAAGTCAAGATTTGCTCTAAGATCCTATAAGTTATTTTTCTCATTGAAGTTTTTATTCATGTCGAAGGAAGTCCAAGTTCAACTGGGATAACTACTTCCATTCCAAATGCTAAAATGAATGGAGTTACTCTAGTAGGTAGCCTTTGGATGGTTCTATAAGTCCATAAAATATGATAGAGCTTATTCACCCATGTTTCTTTTGCTCACTCAAGTTTTGCCTTTTTCCTTTATAGCAATGTCTGGCTAGTCACCTCGACTTCGCCATTTGCTTAGAGATAAGTCACAGATGTCAAATGATGGAAAATATTTAAATCTTCATGAAATTTAGCAAATTTTGATCCTGTGAACTAGCATTCATTATTAGTGATTAATGTCCGAGGTAGACAGAATCTACATATTATGGATTTTTAGACAAAATCTTTCACTTTAGTCTCAATAATCTTCCCCAATGGATCAGCTTCAACCTATTTAGTAGAGTAATCTACTGCTATTAGAAGGAATTTTTGCTGTACAAATGTCATAAGAAATGGCCCAAGTATATCCATCCTTCATTGTGTGAATGGCCAAGGGGCACTCAGGAGTGTTAGTGATGATGCCGGTTGTCATTGGATATTAGCATTTCACTGACATTGATGAGGGCGAAGGCCTCATTTACCCATGTTCCTTTTGCTCGCTCAAGTTTTGCTTTTTTCTTTGTAGCAATGTTTGGTTAGTCACCTTGACTTCATCATTTGCTTAGAGATGAGCCACAGATGTCAAATGATAGAAAATATTTAAATCTTCATAGAATTCAGCAAATTTTGATCCTGTGAACTGGCATTCATTATTAGTGATCAATGTTCGAGGTGGACAAAATCTACATATTATGGATTTTCAGACAAAATCTTTCACTTTAGTCTCAATAATCTTCACCAATGGATCAGCTTCAACCCATTTAGTATAGTAATCTACTACTACCAGAAGGAATTTTTGCTGTACAAATGTCATAAGAAATGGCCTAAGTATATCCATCCTCCATTGTGTGAATGGCCAAGAGGCACTCAAGGGTGTTAGTAATGATGCCGGTTGTCATTGGATATTAGCATTTCTCTGACATCGATCATATCTTTTGACATAATCAACTTCATCTAGCTGCATGGTTGGATAATAGTATTCTTACTGAAGTAACTTATAAGATAATAACCTTGCTCCAAGGTGATTCTTACATATTTCTTCATGAACCTTTTTTATTGCATAATCAGCTTTAGATGGTCGAAGGCATTATTGGAAAAACCATGCAGGGTTTCATGCATGTCTTTCGAAATATTTTCGAGAGTGAATCTAGCAGACGATATAGATTAAACTATTTAACCTATTATATGCACATGATCTAATTACTAAACCCTACATCTAGGATCTATCACATGTCAAGATGTATGTATATATCTAAAAAATAAAAATAAATTGATATTGATCACATCAATATCCTAGATCTAGAATAATTTTAGAAATCCTATATCGCATCTAGGTCAGAAAAGAGATCAGATCTCTTACCTTTACATAGATCGAGAATGTCATAGCAGATTTTCATTATCATCCTTATTGCTTGGAGCTGCATGTCTAGTGTTTATTAGTTGTCCATACGAGGTCATTACGTAGATCGGAGGTTTGTCGAACGAACATCCGCTCAAAGTGCTAGCTTCTTGTGGATCCCTTATGATCGTCGATCTATAAAGTTTCTTCGAATCTCTTGGACACTCCAAGAAATAAAGATTAGGAGGATTTAGGGAGAAGACCAACTCTTAGATCTTCCAAAAAGAAGAAAAGAAAAGGCTCAAGAAAAGCATTAAGAGAAGACCTATCTTCTCTTTCAAGACATCAACTATTAAAGCCCTAAATAGATATCCCTGCCTGGATAAGAGGAGACCCTCTCCTCTAGTATTCTCCTGTGCCCTTCCTTTTTTTCTCTCTAATTTTTTTCATGAAATAATCCCTCAAAACATTGAGAAGAAAAGGCTTTCAAAGAAATCCTAAGGGAAGACCATCTTCTCTTCTTATTCTTCTCAACAGGACATGAACAATTCATGTCCAAAAAAAACCAAAACCACCAAGAAACAAGGTGCCATATTCCCTCATGCCCCCACGCTCTTTCTTTCAGATTTTTGCATGGAAATCCCAAGTATTTTGATGCACAAAGCCTCTTTATAGGAGGCACTCTCAAAGATAGGAAGAGGAGGTCAAATCCTTGTCTAAAAAGGACTATTGGTGGCATCCAACTCTTGGATGCCTCCAAGATTCTTTTGGCAACAAATTTCCTATGCTAGGAAAGATGAGGAGGCACACAAATGATCAAAAAATGAGGTGTTAGAAAATATATCCTAAAGCCAATTATCTAAGTTATAGATGATTGAAATTAGTATATGAATTATTAAATAATAATAGTTATATGGCTTATTCATCATAAAAGTTCTATCTTTTCTAAATAAACTCCTATATTATGATGAAATTCTTAGAATCATAATTAATTGATAAAAAAAGATTTATCGGATGGTTCTTAAATTATTCACGATCAAACGATAATTATTAACTAGAATGATAACTTATCAAGTATAGGTTGTTGTATGTCGTATGCGTTAGTTGTCCTCATAACCAAGTAGTGTGGAGACACTGGTATGGCATGCAAGTTGGATGTAGGAGTATATCTACACTAAACATGACCAATATAGCACTTTACTATTAAGAGTAGCTAGCTAAGGCCAATGGATATAAGTATCCCTCCGATTTGAGATCACCAATGTGACTTGCGAGCAACTCACTGTACATTGATACCAAACTACCTATATTTCTAATACAAGATTGAAAGATTTTTAGATATAGTTAAGTACTTGTAGAGTCGATGTGTGAGTCAAGATGGGATTGACCACTTCTGACTAACTTTAGAAAATGAATGTCTCACTATATTTTAATTTAGCAAAACCTAGACCTGGGTAATCCTCGTGAGGAGTCACAGGATTTGTAAACTTTGAAACATAATATGGATGACTTATATGAGTGTTGATAGCTAAATTGAGATCATCCTGAGCATTATTAATTAATGAAATAAATTATATAGTAATCATAGGCTAAGATTCTAAGAATATTGTTTTGCATACATTCGATCTATCTGGACGTTAGGTACCATTGTTGGATGGTCATTTTAATTGGTACAGAAATTAGTCTCTATACTACCAACTTAGGTTCGAACCTATAGGATCACACATAAAAGAGGTTACTATCTAATTAGATGGTTAATCAATGATTGAGAATCATTCAGTGATCGAATCATCAATACAATTGATGATCAATCAAGTACAAGTATTATAGGAGGATTGATTAGCAATTGGATTAATAATTAGCTCAATTTGGTTAAGCAATCAGGTTGAGATCGAGTCTAATTGAATTAGATTCAATTAGAATTAGTTTGGATGTGATTGGGTCAAATCCTATTGGTTTATTGGATAAGCCAATTACATGGAAAAATAATTTCTTGTTAGACTAAGACTTAAGTGCACCTAATTCCTAACAGACTTAGGATTTAAATCAGATTTAAATATGATTTAAATTTAATTTAATTAGACTTTTAATTAGACTAGGATCATCCTTAACTAGGTTGCATTTATTCTAGCTTAAATAAGATTTAAATTGAATTTAAAATAGTTTTGACCTAGTCTAAATAGAAGAGTCCTAGTTAGACTAGGACTCCTAATCCCTTGTGCCAAGAGAAAAATTCTCCATGCCAAGCTCTCAATTCACATGCCACTATTTTCTTCTTTTGGTGTGAGATTTCTCATGCCTAAGGAGAGCACACGCCACCCTTTCTCTCATGTTTTAAAGCTTTTTTTGAATTAGTCAAACTTGAAAAGATAAGGTAGAGTTTTAAATTCTTAAAACTCTTCTCTCCCTTTTGGAATTTTTCCATGCCCACCCAATATTTTGTGCACCACTTTTGCTGGATTTTTTGTATGCCTCCCAATATTCCTTGCATGGAAGATTTATTACCTTAAGGACTTCGAGGTGTCCAAGAGTTGGTTGCCACCAAAAGTCCTCATATGACTAGGTTTTGACCTAGTCTACCTTTCATAGGAGGGTGCCACTTTTATTGGGGATTGGTGTTAGAAATTCCATAGATTTTTCCATGCAAAATTGAGAGAGAAAGGGAGAAGGGGCATGGGGAGTTTTGGCATTCCAAGGCTTTGGGCATTGTGTTCTTATTAGGACATGAAAGGTTCATGTCCTGATGAGAACAAAGGAAGAGAAGAAGGTCTTCACTTTAGGATTTCTTTCTAATTTTTCTTTTCTACCTTTTGAGAATATTTTTTCATGAAGAAAATTAGAGAGAAAAGAAGAATGGGCATGGGTAGATGGGTGCTCCAATAGGGATGTTGAAGTTTCTTTTGGCATGATTTGATCATGTCCTGATGAGAGAAGAAGAAGAGAAGAAGTCTTCTCTTAGGATTTCATTGGGAACCTTTCTTCTCCATCCTTTTGTGAGATTTTTCCATGAAAAAAATTAGAAGAGAAAGATACCTAAAGCATAGAAAAATTCTAGAGAAGAAGGTCTACTCTTATCCAAGAGTGAAGATCGGTTTAGGATATCAATGGTTGATATCTTGAAGAGAAGAAAAGTCTTCTCTTAAAGGTCTATCTTCAAGCCTTTTCTCTTCTTCTTTTTAGAAGATCCAAGAATTGAAATTCTCCCTCAATCCTTCTCTTATTCTTCATCTCTTGGAGTATCCAAGAGATCCAAAAAAATTTTTATAGATCGACCATCAAGAGGGATGCGCGAGAAGCTAGCACTTTCAGCGGATCTTTATTCGACAATTCTCCAATCTGTATAGTGACTTCGCATGGACAACTTGTAAGGGCTGGACATGCTGTATGGCTCTAAACAATAAGGACAATAATGGTTTTTAGTGGTGCTATTCTCGACCCATGCAAAGATAAGAGATTTGATCTCTTCTTGACTTAGATACGATCTAGGGTTTCTAGAACTATTCTAGATCTAGGGTATTAACATGATCAATACCAATCTATGATTTATTTTTTAGATTTATTTATGCATCATGATATATTATAAACTTTAGATATAGGGTTTAGTGATTAGTTCTTATGTATAAATAGGTTAAATAGTTTAATCTATATCTTTCATTGTATCTAGTTTCGAAAAAGTTTTGAAATGTATGCATGAAATCCTATATGATTTTCCAACATTGGCATCAAAGCTCTAGGTTCCATTATGACATGATCATTTTTGCATATAAATAAATTTAATAATAAAAATATTAAAGATCACATGTACTGATCATAAGATTGTTCTATTGTAAGGTTAATCCCTTACAATGAAAAGGTTGTCCTAGTATATGCTGATCTAAATTTTTAAATCATGAATAAGTTAGATGTGATCTAAATAGCTTTATGATTTGATTTTTTGATTTTAAATCTAAAAATTAAATAGATATTTGATCTATTATTAATTATTTAGATTAGATCTAAATAATATAGGATCACACACACTGATTATAAGGTTATCTTGCTGTAAGGTTTATCCCTTATAGTGGAGAGGTTGTCCTAGTATATGCTTCATAAATCATAAATAAGTTAGATAAGATCTAAAATAATTTATAGTTTATTTTTAGATTTTAAGTCTAAGATTAATTGATTTATAATCTAATTTTGGTCATTTAGATAAGATCCATATGATGTATTTCATGTTTAGATCTGCATCCTCATATTATATATACTCGATATGTAGTTTTGATTTTTGAATCTAGAATGTATATGTATGATATATATGTTTCATAGAATTTAAATTGAATATTTATTTTCTGAAAGATCCTAGATTCAAAATCCTAAGATATGATCTAAACATTGAAATAAATTAGATCTAAATTCATGAATTGAATGTGATTCAATATAAATTATTTATAATTTAAAAATATTTTAAATGATAAAATTAGAAACTAGTGTTGAGCTTCCAAACCCCAACCCATAAGCTTTGAACTTAATCGAGAATTAAGTGATTATTTAGGATCTAGATTTGTGATTTAAAAATCCTAAGTCAATTTCACAAATCATGGGTTAGCCTTGATCAGGTCGTTAATTGGGTTAGACATAGGGTTAGATTAAATATGAACTAAGTTAGGAGATGGATCAAACCGAATTAATAGTTAATTAGGGTTAGGTTGTTTCTTTTCTATAGATCAATTTAATAGTTATAGTTGATCAAAATCCATACATCTTTCAAATGGATCTGATCGTGGCTCAGTGGTTGAGCCCGAATCTTTAGGCAGACTAAATCAAAACTGATAAACTGATTGGTGTCGAAGGTAAGTCTAGCATTCCTAGATTGATGAATTTTAATGGACAGCCCGCTTACTTGATCATTTCTAAAGGTATCTAAGGCAATCCTTGGAAGACCTTCACACAGTCTCACTTATCTTGCCAATATGGTTAATCAGCCTTTAATTAGGTTGCTCATTGATTCGTGCTAACCCATGTCATATAAGAAATTAGTGAGACTAATTTTATTCAGTGTGATTGATTTAGATGCCCATGGACCAAAATTGATCCTAGTCCTCATCAATGACTTGAGAACTCAGTGAAAAGATTTGACTTGATGAAGTTAGTGGGAGCAATTTGGTCATGTCTTCTCTATCCTTAAATCACTAATAATTTAAATTCTCTAAAATTATTAGATCCTTAAAATGATAAAGTTATAGAAATAACTGAGTCATAGCCTTTCATTAAGTCCGATGATAATGGATCCATTAACTCAATAATCATTGGAGGCCCAAAGGCTTGGTGCTTATTGACTAATGAAATTATCATTCATAATATGATGACTTGAAAGTGTCTCTCTAATGGTAGTTAGGTTGACCAACCAAAATTTGACTTAATCATTTATTAGTTAGATGCACCAAATATGGTCATATTAATGGTTGGACCTAATTGGATCCTTACAGTAGAAGCCAAAGCTTATTGATTAGATTTCTGGGCCAAAATTAAATTACTAAAAGTTGTTTAGAGAAATAATTGGTTAAAGAACCTATCCATAGATGTACATGGACTGACCGACCAAAGTTAGACTTGTGTGCAGTCTATATGGATTCTAGTACCTACTAAGAAATTAAAGCAATTCCTTAAAGTGGAGGTAAAGGCTATTAATTAATATAAAATAGTGGAAGAATCTTTAGACTAAAGTCTAGGTCTCTAGGCTTAAAATAATCCATATACAATAGGTCATTGTTCTCTTTTCTATTCAAATTATGGCTAAACCCTAATTGCTTCAATCATTGTAGATAGTGATGTACTTATGGGATTCAACTTCAATAATCAGTATCAAAAGTTGAATTTGGGTCAGCAGCACAAAAGAGTTCGTGCTGGGGTTTGTTGGCCCAGTCAAAACAAAACATCCAAAGTTAACCCAAATTAGATAGAATGCTTCTAATATTAGAAGCAGGGTCATAGAAAAAAGAGTTGCCCTCAACGTCTTGCTTCTCTTGATCCCGATAGGTTGAACAAGAGAAAAGAGCAAAGAGTTGCTTATCAAGGATGTTATATGATAACATCTTAAAACATCTCTGTTAGTGATTCTACTACCTAGGTATTGGATATCGGTAGTCTTATGCAATTTGTTGCAAAGACTATAAGTAGAAAGTTTGAATATGGTGAAAGATTCCTGAACATTAGGGACAAAAGTCATGTTCCAATCCTAGCTTTAGGAATCGTCAAGCTAATTTTCAAAACAAATATCATCATTTTTAGTGATTGTTATGGTTGTCCATAGTTTATGATGAATATGATCTTTATTGGCCTTTTGACCAAAGATGGTCATCATTTATCAATAAAGGGAGATTATTGTGATATCATTATGAATGATATTACAATAATGCATAGACAACGAAATTAGCATATACACTTTATCATAGCTTGTTAAGCGTAATGTATCTATTTAATAAACACCCAAGTTAGATAATGTCATGGATGCCTACCTTTCGGCATTATTAACTTAGTCATGTTAACAGGAACAGGATAAGCAGGTTAGCTTAAGAGAGAAACCTTGACATCAATGATTATAAATCATTGTCAACCTATGAGTCTTGTCTTCTTGAAAAGATGACAAAGTCACATTTTACTGAAAAGGATGAAAGAGCTAGTGAAGTTCTAAGTCTCATACATAATGATGTATGTAGAACTATGAACTCAAGTGCCAGAGAAAGATATCAATATTTCATTATAATTGCTGACAACCTATTGTAAGGAACCATGGTACCGCTCTGATACCATATTGTAGAAATTTCTGATCTTTAGCATAGACCTGAGGAGACCTTTGACATTCTCTAAGGTAGCAAGCCATTAATCCATCAATCTAAATCTGTGATGGAGTGCCTTCCTCCTTAGGCTTGAGGGAGGGACCCCCTTTAGGGGGGCAACTCTAGAGAGAAGAGAGAAGAGAGATTGAGAAAGAAAAGATCTATATTCCACTACTTGCTTCGTTGGTTATGAAACTCTAATATAACCTATATATTTAAACATAGCTATTAGGCCTGACCAAAAACTTTCCTAGCTAATCCAATAATGAAAGCACTCACCGAACCCATGCACATCCTTGTCTCCTATGCTCTCAATCCCTGGATCTAAATCCAATTCATACATGAGTTAGCCTCCTTAAGACCTTATTGGATCAAGCCTTAAGACCCCTTAGATTAATCCTAATCCAAGACTAAATAGAAAATCCATCATGTTCTATATGCCACAGTCGAGCTAGCTCTATTAGAAGTCGAGCGTGCAAGATATCTGTCTACTCGAGATAGTCAGCTTAATTGCATCTGAGCCAGCTCGATCTCAGTCCAAGCCTGCTCAATCGTGTATCCGAGCCAACCCACGTGTGTGTCAGCCCCTTGTCTTGACTAATTCTTCTCCTAGATTTAGTTCGTTGCTCCATCTTATGTCCTAGGTTTCTGAAGCATCTACCAAGCCTCTAAAGGTCCTCACACCTAAATCTTAAGTCTGTGGAGGACTACAAACTGCCTCCACTCTAGGATAACTCCTATCCTAGCCATAGGACCACACCTATCCTAGTGTCCTAGAGCCAACACCCCGACCCCTCCAATGACCTCCCAAGGCTTGAAAGCACCACTAATCCTAACAATCTCCACCATAGTACCCCCAAGCCTTGGCAAATCCCGCATGGATTGTTTGCATCATCCTACTACCTCCAGAGCTGACACCGTCCCATCGAAGCCACCTCGCCTCCTTAGCTACAACACCGACCTATGCTCTATAGTGTTGCCCAAAGGTAGCAACCCAAGGGGGGTGAATTGAATTTATAAAATTTTGATCAAATTAAATTTTAAATCTAAAATATATTTTTATTTAAAAGAACTTGAGTGATTATGGTGGATATGCAATGTAGCAGTAAAATTAAAAGTAACTAGATAACATAAATATATAAAGTAAGTAAAGAGAGCAAGGAAAGCAAAAATATAATATAAACACAAAGATTTTTATAGTGGTTCAGAGCAACCCACTCCTACGTCCACTCCTCAAGTTTTACTTAGGAGTCCCATTATAATCCCTAGATTACAATACATTTGTTTTGACCTAGGATCATAAACAAACTCAATTGGTTTTACTGGGCTCACCAACCCCAACCCTACATCGATAGTTTTCTGGGTACACTATCATCCTAGTTAATTTTAATCTAGAAGCACTAACCACAATCTTATACCATCCAATTTTTTACTTGGACTAGTCTACACCCCAAGTTTTTTTCTCCAAAGAAACTTGTAAAGAAATAAAAAAATACAAGGTATGAAAATTCAGCACAAAACACAAAATAAAAAAAAAAAATTTTGAAGCTCAGAGAAGTGGCTGAATATGTGCTCTTATGAAGCTTTACTTCTCTTCAATTGATGCTGAGAGATTGCTTGAGATGTTGTGTAAGCTATTGCTTGAAAGCTTTCTAAATTTGAAGCTCAAAACTCTCTCTATTCTCTTATTTTTAGATATTTAATGAGGCTCACTTTATTTAAAATGATTCTCTTTCTTAATCCTTAATCTCTTATTCCAATTATTTTTCTAACTCTTTTTATACTTGGGACTGGCTTTTTGAGTGAGTTTTGCCTATTGAAAAACTTGGACTAGCCATTGGAGTGGAAAAAGCCTATTGGAGAAGTGTAGAAAACTAGTCGTTGTGCTCTGTCCCATGCTTAGGGTCGATACTTTTTCTTCAAGTGTCAACACTTTTTGCTCTGGAGTCGACACCTCTTGAGATCTAAAAAATTTTTGCTTTCTATCTTCTACTCTATGCAACAGAGGTCGACCCTAGGATCATCCTCTAGCATAGGGGTCGACCTAGAGGTCATCCTTTTTACATGCCAGTGCGTGCCAAAGGATAGGGGTCAACACCTTTGCTCCTGAGGTTGACACCTAGCCTTCCTAAACTTTAGAATCTTGACATTTTTGCTTCATTTCAGGGTAGGGATCGACACCTTTAGCTTTGGGGTTGATACTTCCAAGTCTAAAACTTAAAATTAACTTCTTTAAAGCCCTTAACTTGGTGATTTTTGTGTTGGTCTTTTCTTGGATTAATTCTTCATTTTGAACACCTAGAAAGACCTACATCCACTCATAAAATAAATGGTTAAATACTCAAATACTCAAAGTTTGGCAATCATCAAAATTAATCATGGGGTCAACAATCTCCTCCTTTTTGATGATGGCAAAACTTTGAGTATATGTATAAAAATAAAAATAATATATTTCAAAAGCTTTGTTTGTATAAAGTTATGAAGTGATAACATATACAATTATTAATGCAAACTTCATAAAAGCTCCCATTTAACTTAAATTTAGATATTTCAAGCATTATCATAAAATTGTATTATAAGCTTAAGTATAGCATATACTCAACAAATCTTCTCTCCTTTTTTGACAACATCAAAAAGCTTATGGGAAGGATCAAAGATTTATCATTAAAATCAATATATTTTGAGCCAAAATAAATCATCTCCTTTGAAAACATTCCTTTTGATTAAAAAAAATATCTTTGAATTTCAAATATTGGATTAACAAGGATTTGAAACAAGCATAATATTTAATTCAAAATTTATTCTCTTCTTTTCTTAAGAAATGTATTCTATGGGAAGAAACAAGGAATATTATCAAAATCAATTAGAATTTAGACAAATATATCAAATTCAGAAAATTTCAAGTTAAGTTTAAGAGGGTATCAAATTTGAACTTCATGGACATTTAACATGAAAACTAAGCATGTAGGATATCAAATTCATATTGATGTCACTCTCTCCCTTTCTAAAATATTTAAATTCTGAGTTTATCAAAATATTTGATGGATAGAACCTTTTCAAGATGATTGAGAACAATTGATACCAAGTAAAGTATATCAAAAGATAAAATTCTATTTGATACCATCAATATAGATTTTCAATTTAAGTTTAAAAAAATTAGAGCTTTTCAAGTAAAAATATGATATTTATTCTTTTCCTTTCTTAAAAGAAATCCATCAATTTAATTTAGAAAAGGTATGTATTATGAATATATCGAGTAAAATAGAAGAAAATTTTGCAAATTAAGTTTGAATTTTTGAATGTTTCCCACATGGTAGAACTTCAAACTTATTTTCAGATTTTTAAATGAGTTTTAAGCTTGAAAGTGTGTCAAATTCAGCTTGTTTGTAGCATGGAACGTATTTCAACTTCAAATTAACTCCTATTAATTTTCAAAAAAGTTTAGTAATGTAGTCAAGTAGATCAAAAAGAATAAGCATATATGAATCAAAGTTTCATGAGAATTTGAAATAGGATGAAATTAAATTTTCTTAGCACAAGTCAATTTACATCTTTTAGGATAAAACATGATTTGTCACAAAATAAGATTGAGTATGTTTCAAAATCAGTTAAACTCTAATTAATTAATCATTCAAATTATGCAGGTTAAGATAGAAGATTTAAAAGCACATGAAAGCTTAATGGTGTTATGCTCTGAATGTTCATTTTCTAACACAAGTCACTTAGAAATTCCAATTAAATCAAAGTGTATGAAGTATTTCTCCCCCTTTTTCTTCCAAATTAAGTATATTTAACATGAATTTAACATTAAAATTTAGATTCATGAAATTTAAAAGAATTTTCAATCAATTTATCATTTCTTCTTTAATGTTTCCCATCCTTTGTTTTACAAACATGCCACCTTTCAAATTTTAGATTATCAAAATTAAACATTTATATTCATTTAAATTATAATTCTTTAGAATTTTGCTCCCCCTCAATTTTGTAGCAAGAGATAGATTCAAAGATATAAAAAAAATGGTAACAAGACATCAAACAAATTAACATCAATCACGACATTTTGAAGCCATATTTTTCAAAAGAAGATATCTTTTTCATTCCCTTTAAATGATGTTTACATGAACTATTTATAGGATCAACAAAAAGATCAAAATGTAGACTCTAAGTTTTGACAAAAAGTGGATTGCTAGAAGGCTCTAAGGCTACATGAGGAAGGTCCTAGCATCCTTAGTGAAGGAATCAGGCTCTATGAATTAGGATTAGGCTATGACAAAGAAGGTGGTCCAACATCTGCCAAAGGCTAGCTTGAAGCAATTGTCCTCATAGTAGAGATCTCCTGAACCAGTTGAGCAGCCTCCTCTCTAAGCAATGAAATAGCCTCTGAGGTAAGTCACTGAATCTCTAAGCTGACAATAATGATGATCCTCGAGAAGACCCTCTCAACTAGAGAGTTCTCATCCAATCTGGAGTGTGATCTGTCTGAGCTCTCTAAATGATCCATTGGTGCCTTTGTAGACTCATAAGCCTGCTCTGCCGGTGTTGCTAGCTCCTTCATTTGAATATCTTGCATTAGTACTACAGGTGGAGCCTCAACTGGATCCTTTGCCTAAATCTAAGCTCCTCGACGAATCAAACGAACACCCTATCTCTCAAATCCCATACGATGCAAAGAGTGTTCATTATATGTATCTATATGGAACAGGGCTCTAGAGGTTTCTCCATCAAAATCTATCCCATGATCTTGAAAAATCAAAGTCAAAGCCATCCCATAGGATAGAGAAGTCCTAGATCTCCCTACCGTATCCTCCATAAATCTAATCATAAGTGCTGGCAGGTTTAGGAAGATCTCTCAAATCACATGATACATGAAAGATATGTCTCTAGCATCCACAAAGTCAAAATGATTGATTTTGGGAAAGAAAATCTTGCTGGTAAAATGATGTAGGAGGCACATATCAGTAGACAACTGATTGGCGCTTACCTCCTCTAAATCACTAATATCCTCTCTCCCTAAAATATATTTGAGCCCTTCTGATCTCTTTTCAAGTTTATTAATTCGGCTACCTTCAGCTCTCATCCTCAGAATTCTTCCTAGCTTCTCACAATTAAACACAATGAGTACTCCTTTCATCTCAGACTCAATAACCCCATCTCCACTCTTCAAGTTCAAATAAAATTCTTTGACTAGATTTGGGTAGGTCAGAATATTTAAGAAACAAAAGAACACCAACCCTAGTTTTTTAAGTTTTCTCCTAATGTTAATTCCATTTTTCTCTAGAAAATGAAAATCTACATTTCTACCCATCGAAACAACCTGGGAGATAACTACTGACCATGAAGGAGTACCTCAAGATGATGAGGGGGCTGTCGGAGGTGAAGACAACCGTGCTTGAGATAGAGATGGAGCTACCGACGAGGGGGGAGAGACTCTCTACTCCATGGAATGCTTGTAGCACCGTTCACTGACCGGGGATGGAGAACATGATGAGATAGGACTTGGAGAACCCAAATGGGGTCTTCTCTCCTATCGTTCAATCTGCTTCACACGGGGCATCATGCTCCAAAATAAGGGAAGGAAGGATTGAAGAAGGGTTTGGAGGTTTGGATTTGGTAGTGGAGGGAGTTTGGAGAGGTTCCTATTCAAAGGATTGAATGGAGAAGGAAAATAGAAAAGAGACGGTTCAGGTTTTATTTTAAAAGACCCAATCCTGAAAAAGGGGTCGTGACCT
Organism: Cocos nucifera; assembly: GCA_006176705.1. Lineage (NCBI taxonomy): Eukaryota > Viridiplantae > Streptophyta > Magnoliopsida > Arecales > Arecaceae > Cocos > Cocos nucifera. Next base: position 48,618 of record QRFJ01003222.1, read on the forward strand.
TGCCTAAAAAATGTTGACACCTTGAAAAGTGTCAACACCAGTAAAACCAAGTGTCGACACCTTCTCAGAACTATTCTAGAAAAGATTTTTCAGTTCAAGTGTCGACACTTATAGAGTTTAGGGTCGACACCTTGATACAGAATAGTTCAAAGGTGATCCAAATCAAGAGAATTTAAGCAAATTAAGATCAAAAAGATATTCAATTAATTTGAGGGTCAAGGATGACATTCAAACTGAATTTGAGATTTAATGATTTGATCAAATACGATGTGATAATCAATCAAATTAAGAGTATTGAGAAGGAGAACTCTAGATATATGGTTCTAGATGTTTAGTTTCAACTAGGAAAGTCTCGAAATCTTAGGAAACTAACACGCAATGCATTGTCTAGCATATAGATTTTATAAAAAGATGCTTTATCTTTAAATATTTATTTCAAGCAAAATTTTAGAGTAAATTTGATAGTTTAGCATTTTATGAGGGAAATATCAAACTTAGTTTCTCTTATTAATTTTAATAATTAAAATAATTAAATTAATTTAGCATTTCTCAATTTAAATACATCAAACATAGAATTGATGTGAGGAGTCTTAAAATATAATGCTAAAATTCAAGGTAAGGTCATTTCAACCATAGCATGATATAGAGAGGCGAGCATTTGGACTTAAAGATCAACATATTTAAATCATGATATAAATTCATTGAAAGCATCAAAATTAATTAATTATTGATGGTATGATGTTAAAAAAGTTTAGATTATACCAACAATCATCATCCATCATCTATCACTTTCAAGGCATCCAAGCATGAAAATTTTTCTCTCTTAAGCTTATTGGATGTTGAAAAATATGTCCTAAAGCCAATCATCTAAGTGGTAGATGATTGAAATTAGTATATAAATTATCTAATAATAATAGTTATTTGACTTATTGGTGCAGAATTTCATTGATGTCGGATCAAGCTCTAGTCGAGGAAGACGAGATCGCCGTCGGTGATCTGCAAAATAAAGTCCCATCCAGAATCGATGTTGGTGGCTCCGGTAGGACCCTCGAACAGTCAAGTTAGCTCTGGTCAATAGAAATAGAGTGCTCAGTGAGGAGTTCGACAAAGTTTCGGAAAGGAGAAGAAAGCTTAGAGAAAACATATCTAGGGGTCCATTTTGATAGATAGAGCCTGTTGTAACTACCTTGATTAATGTCTGTCATAACCATCCTTGATAAATGACAATCGTGATTGTCCTGATAAATGACAATCATAATTATCCTAATGATTGATGCTTGTGATTGTCCTGATAAATGCCGATTATAATCATTCAATAATGGGATCACCTATAGGAATCCATCTAAAGGAACGATCCGGAAGGAGTTCGGCTTTCATAGAAGTTCGACTGCTGGACGAGTCCGAAAGAAGTTTGACTTTCGTAGAAGCTCGACTGCTGGAGGAGTTTGGAAGAAGTTCGATTTTTGCAGAAGTCCGACTGCTGGAGGAGTCAGAATGAAATTCGGCTTTCATAGAAGCCCGATTGCTGAATGAGTCTAGAAGGAGTTCGGCTTCTGTAGAAGCCCGACTGCTGGAGGAGTCTGGTTGGGGCTCATCCACTGAATGAAGGGTGGGTAGAAGCTCAGTTACTGAGAAGTTCAATCGGGTTTGGTCGCTGGGTAGTTCGGCTAGGTTTGGCCGTGGGGTAGTTCGGCCACTGAATGAACCCGACTGCTAGGAAGAGAATTTTTGATTGAAGCTCTTCCGTGATTTCCAGCTGCATTAGGCTAAGCTTCAGACTGGACTTCGGAGGAAGCAGGATTTATCCCCAACAATAGTCCCCCCACTCTCGAGTTCGAAACTCAAAGGAAGGGAGTACAAAAAGGATGACTGTCGAAGTCCTCTTCAAGGCTCTGCATCTTGTCTCTAGTCGAGGTTAAAAGTGTAGTTGAGGCTCGGAGAAGATCTCATCTCTTATTGTTGTTGAGCACAATGAAGCCGTCTTCGGAACCTTTCCTCTCATCCTGTCAAAAATGACCGAAATGGATGAGGTCTTCAACTTTGCTCACGTTAGGATGAGGTTCTCCTCCTGTTTCTAATGGGCTATGGATGCACATAAGGGCCATTATCAGGGCCTCTCCCTCCATCTCATCTAAAATGAACGGGGTCTTCAACTTTGCTCACGTTAGGAGGAGGTTCTCCTCTTGTTCCTAATGGGCTGTGGGGTCACATAAGGGCCGTTGTCAGGGCCTCTCCTCCCATCTCATCTAAAATGAACGAGGCCTTCTACTTTGCTCATGTTAGGATGAGGTTCTCCACCTATTCCAAATGGGCTGTGGGGGCATATAAGGGCCATTGATAGGGTCTCTCCCCCCATCTCATCCTAAATGAACAAGGCCTTCGAAGCTCAGGAGAGATCTTATCTCTAGCCGAGGTTGGCTCAGTCACTCGGGAGAGATCTTATCTCTAGTCGAGGTTGGCCCAGCCACTCGGAAGAGATCTTATCTCTAGTCGAGGTTGAAGCTTGGGCGCTCGGAAGAGATCTTATCTCTAGCCAAGGTTTGACGCGGTCGCTCAGAAGAAATCTTATCTTTAGCCGAGGTTGGCCCGATTGCTTGGGAGAGATCTTATCTCTAGCTGAGGTTTGGCACGATCGCTCGGAAGAGATCTTACCTCTAGCCGAGGTTGAAGCTCGAGCGCTCGGGAGAGATTTTATCTCTGGCCGAGGTTGACTCAGTCACTCGAAAGAGATCTTATCTCTAGTCGAGGTTGATCGATCGCTCGAGAGAGATCTTATCTCTGGTAGAGATTGACTCGGATGCTCGAAAGAGATCTTATCTCTAGTCGAGGTTGTCACGATCACTCGAAAGAACCTTATCTCTAGTCAAGGTTGTCACGGTTGCTCGGGAGAGATCCCATCTCTAGTCGAGGTTGAAGGACTTTGATCGGCTCATGTTAGGATGAGGTTCTCCTTCTATTCTTAACACGGTCACTATTGACTACTTCTTCCCTGTCATCACATAGTTTTTGCATAGTTTTTATATAGTTTTCCCTATCATCACATAGTTTTTGCTTCTTCCCTATGATCACATAACTTGAAGCGAGCTCCTCTTGGCTTTGACACTGGAGATGATGGATCGCCGAAGTACCAAGCTCCACCCAGACGTGGCATCGATGACACGGGTGGTGACCGACCTTTCTATTGTTCCTCCGTCATTGGTGGTTTTGGCTATGATAGTGCCCTCGATCGATCTTCTCCCACTTCAGACTGGCATCTAAGGAACCGATCCAGTTGACCTCTCCTGACGAGCTCCTCAATTTCATCTTGAAGTTGAACACATTCTTCAGTGTCGTGGTCGTGGTTGTGATAGTAGAGGCAGTACTTGCTTCGATCGTGCTTGTTTGGGGGAGATCGTAATTCTTCTGATCTTGGTAGTTGGTTCCTAATTTTCATCAGAACTTGAGCCTTAAAAGCACTGAGGGGGGCATAGTTGTAGAACCTTCTAGGAGGAGGACTTCTTGGTGCCCTTCTATCAGGGGTTCCTTGATGATGAACTCGAGGAGTTCGGGCTCACTTGCACCCAGGAGGAGTCCGTGAGCATGGTCGAACATCACTTGGCCCTCCATCGATGGGTGGGTTTATTAGACTCATCCGCCCACCACTCTACTATGACTTCTTCATCATTCAATTTGAAGGCTTCTTCCGCATGCTCATATCTCTCGGCCCAAGCTAGCAGATCGATAAAGTCTCTGGGGTACTTCTTTTCTAAGGAAAATAGCAAATCATTCTTCTGAAGGCAGTCCTTGAGCATGGCCATGGCAACAGACTGATCCAGATTTTGGACCTCCAATGCCGTAGCATTAAATTGGGTGACATAAGCCCGAATGGATTCCTCCTTCTGCTTGACATTCATCAGGAAATCCAAACTTCGGTGTGGACGTCGGCTACTGATGAAATGAGCTATGAATTGATGGCTCATCTGGTCAAATGAGAAGATCGTACTCGGCTTCAATGCTGAGTACCAATTTCTTGCTGCTTCCTTTAAGATAGATGGAAAAGCTCGACATAATATGGCGTCTGGTGTGCCATGAAGTAGCATCATGGTTCGGAAGGCCTTCAGATGATCAACCGGATCAGAGGTTCCATCGTAGCTTTCAAGTTGAGAGAGCTTAAAGTTTGGTGGAATGGGCTCTTACATAATTTGAAAAGAAAAAGGAGGATTGGTGCGAACATAGTCATGGTGAGTTAGGGGCCGAGCTCCTCAATCCATCGGTCTATCTCTCATAGTTTGTGATTGAGGACGTCGTCTCGGTCGCAGACTTTGAAGGGCTTCCAGCTATAGATGGGAAAGGTCTCCTTCAGAGAAAAACCATGATCCGAACTTAGATCCTCTGCTCTCTATTTTTCCTTCCCAATGACGGTGGGTATGCTAGCCCAAATGCACTTCCTTGGGATCGATTTCCGACAACCTAATGGCGATTTTCTTAGCAGAGTCGCCAGCGGGGGCTATTGCATGGCCTGCACCATCTCGGTGAGGCCCTGAACCCACTACATCAGTAGGTTAAACTACTACAGATTCACTTGTTAGATATGTATGCCCTAGAAGCCAGAATTGGCTGACACTTGTAATACACTTCTAAGGATAAAATTATAATTTTGATTATAAATAATAAAATGGGTTATTTTCTATCACATAACTGTATTTAGTGTCTGTGATACATCCCTTGAGTTAATGGTAATGATAATTCATATTTTCAGGAGTTGAAAATTTAAGATATGAATTTTTATTTATCAACTCATAAAATGCTCCTGACCGTAGGATCATCATGAGGATGGTGATTGCTCCAGAAGGTTAGTGTATAATCATTTCTTTGTAGTAGATGAGTCTTGAGTCTACGGTGTGGAGACATCAGAGTGAGAGTACAGGTACTCATTAGAGAACGAGGGCACTGAGCGTGACCACCTCGAGTAGTCATAAGAAAGTCTACCTTCTCGTCGATGACTGACTCGATGCTGTAGTGGTGTGTCTGGTTCTTTAACCTGAGGTACATCGGCAGTTCACCTTAAGAGTGCTATGGTTTGACTGCACATGACTCGATCTTCTAGCCATTCGAAACCCTGAGGTGTATGTTGGCTATAGCATGTTCATTGTAGGAATTGGATTGCACCAAGATGGAATCTATCTACCTCGGTGGATGAGGAGCAATCCTATGATGATCATAAGAATCAAGTCCATAAGCCCATGAACATGGCAGAGAGTGAAATAATAGAAAGAGTTTCTATTAAGGTTTTCACATCGGACTTGAATCGAATGATTAAATCATATGATAGAAATTAGGATTTGACGAGTTTACCTTAACCCTAATCTGATTGGGGCTCAAGATAGAAGAACTTAATCACACAAGTAGCTGCACCAAGAGATTCATTTTTAGTTTTGATGGGTTGCCACCATATGCTGCTAGGTGTCACTGGTGGATTTTGGGAGCAATTAGAATGATTTAGATGATCGATCATTCTAAGTTGTCTGAATCAGAAGAGTTCTGATCCATCGAAAGAAGTTTCGATGATGTCGATGATGGAGATCATGACATATCCCATTACCATATAAAACTGAATCTAACTGGATCACACAAATAAGGATTTGGATCTGGATATCATCAATTGGACTAATCCAGTTCAATTAATTTGAATAAGATTCAATTAGGTTCAAGAAAATCATGCTAGCACATGATTGAGCCTAACGTTCTTCTTTTTTCTATCATAAAAGTTATCTCGACTGAGCCAAATGAGTTTGTGCTCACTCAGGTACCTTTACCTAGTCTGACTGGAGCTTGTCCAAGTCAGAAAAGGGTTGTCTTAATTTATGAGATAAATTTGAGACAACACCTACCATTTTTCGTCACCTGCTAATTTTTGTACTTTGACTTGGTCAAACATTGACCTTTGACCCTTGGACATCTGCCCATGTATCATGCACTTACTGGAGAGTAGATAGAGGCTTGTCCCCTCTCTAGAAATTACAAATAAGGGGGTGCACGCCTATGATGGCGTGCGCCCATGGATAGGGATGCTGGAGTCCCATACGGATGGGACTCTAGGTTGCTTCTTGTTTTCTACTTAGGTGGCCCTTGGGTATCTACTTTGATCAGTCTTAGACGTCATCTAAGAATAAACCTATGGGTCTCTCATTTGATTGGATCAGGTGATGTCATCTCACTAATCAGATTTAGATCTGATTGCACGAAGCAACATGATTGGTCGGGGTGATGCAGCACTGCATGGCACAACAAGTCTATAAAAGGACCCCATCTATGCCCACTTTTGAGAACTCCTCTTCCAAGCCACACCCCAAGGCTGCCCCTCTCCCTTCTCCACACCACCATCTGACCCTCTCTCTTCTCTCCATACCTAAGGAAGTTGGGCCTTTAGATTAGTGCGAGTCAGGCAAGGAAAGGCTGACGAAAAAGGAAGAAGGCTGCACTACTGCAAAGACGATAAGTGATCTTCAGAAGAAGTTTTGAAGATTCTCCAAATTAGATTCAGATCTAATTTTTGAAAAAAAGAAAGAGAAGTAGAAGATATCCAGATTCAGCTCGAGTGGATACCGATAGAGGCCAGGCGCTTGCGTGGCTAAATCCAGAACCTCAGGGCTTCGGCAGGATCATCAATGGATAATTAGATTACCCAGAATCAAGGTAAATTAATTCAAAATTAATTTAATTTTATTTTTTTATTTATCAAATCATAAAATTTGATTTGAAAAGTATCAAATTTGATTAGGATCTAAGAGGTGATTTTTGAAATATGCCTCTCGATCCAATCAGAACTGAATGAACCTGACCCAGAAAATCAGGATTTCCTTTCAACTGGTATTAGAGCGAGGTTCTTATAAAATTTATTTAGATATGATTTAATTTGATTAATTATTAATTTTAGATATCACATAAGACATGATTAGATCTAAAATTAAAAAAATAAAAAATTAAAATTAATTAATCCAGATCTAATATGTATGAGATACATAACTAGACTAGGTATAGAATTATTCTATGTATAGTTAGTATAATCATATTTTTTTATTTGATTAAATATGAATTTTAGATTTATTTATTTTTTATTTTTTGATATTATAAATATTATAATTAGATCTAAAAATAGAAAATAAATTAAATTTAATTTATTCATATGAGATATGATAGTTGCATGTTTAGACAAGTTGTAGAATAGTTCTGCAAATACGTCTAAATTAAATTTTATTTGATAAGATCAAATTTAAATTTAATTTTTTAGATGATTATGAGATAATTTAGATCTGAGAAACATGCATGCATGATATATGTGATATATACAAAACATGTTTTAATTAGATCTATTTTTTTTTATATGAGATATATGCTTAGATCTAATTAGTTTTTGTAGATTAGTTTTTTCTGATTAAGGCATTCTCCTTGGCTGTCCGATCATAAGAATAAAGTAGAGCTTAAAGATCCTCTCCTCCCATTCAATTGGGTGTTCTTATGATCTGTAGGGGTGCTGCGCGTTCGTCCTTAATCAAAAATTGAAAACTTACTTTCTACAAAATTTAGATCCTGAAACTCTAGGATCTTATTTACATGTTTTATTTTTGAACCCTAAACTTAATTAAGAATTAAGATTATGAAACATATTAGGTCTAAAATTAAGAATTTTTAGATCTAAGACATATTCATAAATTTGGGTTCAGGCTTGGGTAGCTCAATTAGGTCTAGCGGTTGATCAAACCGAATCAAGAGTTGGTTAGATGGGATCAACAATGCTTAAATTGATCAGCCTAATAGGATTAAGTCTGGGTCAAGATCGAGTCACGTGAGTGATCAATCAAGCTAAGACCTAATTAGGCTCAGTGGTTAGAGTCTGGATTGTAGGCTAACCTGATTGGTTCTAGCTCAATAATTTGATGTCTAAGGTAAGTTTGGCAGATACGATCGACTGGTTTTTAATTGGGAGCTACTCGACTCGAATGTATTCTTGTCGAGTTAATGGCATATCCCTTCCATCGATCTCACTTACCTGGCCATGTTTGTTGACTCAGTTCTGATCTGAGATGGTCAATAATCTGAGCTAACCTATGCCACTAGATTAGTCATAGTAGTTATGACTATGTCAAGTCTAGTTTAATGAGACCTAAATCAAATCTTCCTAAGAAAAGATTAAGTCTAAGGTCTTCCACCATTGTAGATGTGTGGGCCATTTTCAGGGTTGATTGTTCTCGACTGGTTATAGTGGCTCAGTTGCACCGGGAAGATGCAACCATGTCTATTAGGCATCGGATGCTACAGGCTGGAGAATGAATTGGGCTTAATATTTTGGATACAATGAGAGACTCAATTAAAAATCCAATCTATGCAAATGGTGGGTCTGACTTAACTAAGGAGTGGATCATTATTTCAGACACAGTGAGATTCATGAATTAGAGAGCAAGTTTGGATGCACCGTGATTAGAGAATCATTGAACGAGAGTTGTTCACCCATTGGCTAATCCATCATTAATAACTGTTAGGTGAGGTGATGAGTAGGTCGGTGGGACCGCACCATCCACTAGAAATTAGTAATCATTGAGATTTTTGCATCTCTACAGAGGGAGTGTAGGGATCCGAGAAAATAGTGGGAGCTAATTTGTTTAAAAATAAAATTTCTAAATAAATTAGTTAAGTCTTAATTACAATATCTAACTAGAAACTTTAACTCTTTATAGGAAAATGTCTACATCCAATCCACCAGCACGAATCCTGGACACCTATAGACTGACTGGACCAAATTACAAGGATTGACTTCAGAACTTCAAAATTATTTTGGGTTCCAAGAAGTTAACTCATGTATTGGACCAAAACTCTCCCACCTTACCAGCTCGTCCATCTGTTGAACAGGGAGCGTCTCTGGATAAGTGGATTGACGACGATAATAAGGCCAGATACTACATGTTGGGCTCGATGGCTGATGAGCTTCAGTGCCAATATGAAGATATCAGAATCGCTCACCAAATGTTGGCTCAGCTGTAGGAGATGTTTGGTGAATAGAGCCGCGCAGCCAAGTATCAAGTCACTAAATGATTGTTCAAGGCTAAGATTCGTGATGGAAAGTCAGTCCAAGATCATTGTCTGATTATGATCAAGGACTTGAAAGAGCTTGAGAAACTCGGAGTGAGGTTGGACTTGGATCTACAGAATGATATAATTCTACAATCCTTGACTGATGCATTTGGGCAGTTCATCATGAACTACCATATGCATAAACTTCAAAACTCCTTGGCCGAACTTATGAACATGCTGGTTACCGTTGAGCTTTCCATGAAAGGTTCTAAAGGCTCAATGCTTGCTATGAAACGGACTTCTTTCCAGAGAAAGTCTTTTCGAAAGAAGAAGAAATCTATGAAAAAGTAGAAGGTGGAAGGAGGAAAGAAGAAAAAGGCAGAGCCGAAGAAGAAAGCCGCTGATAAAGAAAAGTATTTTCATTGCAATAATGACAGACACTGGAAGCGAAACTACCCTACTTACCTGGCCACCCTAAAGGAGGCAGGTCCTTCTGGAGGTATGCTCGTTATTGAGTCTAACCTTACAGTTTTTTCTGCATCCAGTTGGGTGCTTGACTCTGGTTCTAGTGCTCACTTGTGCACTTCTATGCAGGGTCTTGAGGATAGCAGGAGGTTGAGGGATGGTGAGATGATCCTATGAGTTGGAAATGGAGTAAGGGTTACTGCCATAGCCATGGGAACATACTCTCTTCGACTACCATCTGGTTTAGACTTAGTATTAAAAGATGTTATCATGTGCCTACAGCAAGTAGGAATTTGATTTCTATTTCTGGCCTTACATTAGAAGGCTATGTAATTAGTTTTCTTAAGGACCATTGTAACATTCTTTATGAAAGAAATAAAATTGCAAATGGTTTTCTTATTAATGGTCTTTATCAGTTACATGTTAATATATCTATTTTTAACTTTGATCAAAATGTGAATGCCATAAAATCAAAACATCCTAGGGATAGTCCTAATGATAGATATCTGTGGCACCTAAGATTAGGTCATATAGTAGAAGGGTTAACAAATTAGAGAAAATTGGGCTATTGAGTCTGTTGACTTCTGAGTCATATCCAATTTATGAATCCTATCTTCATGGCAAAATGACTAAGCTCCCTTTTGTAGGACATGAGGAAAGGGCCACGGATCTTCTTGCCCTAGTACATACAGATGTATGCGGTCCATTTGATGTGCCAGCTAGAGGCAACTTAGTCTACTTCATAACCTTTATCGATGATTTCTCTAGGTATGGTTATGTGTATCTTATGAGACACAAGTCTGAAGCATTTAAAAAGTTCAAAGAATTCAGACATGAAGTAAAAAAGCAAATTGGAAAACCCATTAAGGTTCTTCGATCAGATCGAGGAGGTGAATACCTTAGTCGAGAATTCCTAGACTATCTCAAGGAAAATGGCATAGTATCTTAATGGACTCTATTAGGAACACCTCAACTCAACGGGATTTCAGAATGGAGGACAGGACCTATTAAATATGGTCCGATCCCATGATGAGCGTACAGAACGTTTCTATTTTCTTTGGGGACAATTGTTTTGTTAATTGCAATTTACTTATTGAATAGGTTTCCTTTCTAAAAACCGTCCTACACACCGTGTATGAGATATGGCCAATGGTAAGAAACCAAGATCTGAGTCATTTTAGAATTTGGAATTGTCCGACTTCATGTCAAAAGACAAACAAGCGGGTCACAGTTAGACTTTAGGTCCTTTAGAGGCTCGATTCATAGGATACCTAAAGAGTCATTAAGGATATTATTTCTACATTCCAGAAAGATCACTATAGATTATTGAGTCGACATGCCATCTTTCTTGAAAATAGTTTATTCAAATAGTGGCATTGAAAGCAGATTCAACTCGATGGAAGAAAAGTCTCACAAGAGCAACGAGCTAATGGACTAAAATGGAACCAAATTGGTTAAGCCAATCCATACACTACTCCTCCACCTTGTAGATCAGAAAGGATTGTTCCATCCTCCTGAGAGGTACTTAGGTACTATTTTCAAAGGATGTAGACAAAAATGTTCCTCATAGGTAATGGAGGTTCATGAATTGATGATCCCAAATCCTATCACGAGGCAATATCATGATTCGACTCCGAGAAATGTGTAGAGGCAATGAAGTCAAATTGACTCGATTGCACTCAAACCTAAGTCTGGACAACTTGGTAGATCCACCAGAAGGATATAGTACCTATTGGGTTGTAAATATGATCTTTTCAAGAGGAAAGATTGGTGTTTAGATGAGAAATGTGGAGACATTCAAGGCTAGATTAGTGGCAAAAGGTTATAGTCAAGGCGAAGCACTTGCTATCGGATACCTTTTCGCCAGTAGCTATGCTAAAAATTCAATCCGCACATCTGCTTGCTGTTGCATCCTATTTCGATTATAAAATAGGATAAATGGACAATAAAAATGCATCTTAAATTGAATAAATCTTAGAGGAAATATCGTATATGGAACAGTCACTAGGTTTCACATCCAGTGATGATTGATCACAGGTTTTGCAAGTTGCAAAGGTTCCATATATGGACCTAAGCAAGCATCACAGAGCTGAAATACTCATTTTAATGATGTGATCAAAATGTTTGGTTTCATCAAAAATGAGGGAGCCATGTGTCTCAAAAAAGGTCACGTGGGAGTGCTATTGTTCTTTTCCTCGTATTGTACCGTTAATGACATCCTCTTATTCAGGAATGATATTCCATGTTGACCCATAGTGTTAAAATGTTAGTTAATCTAAAGAATTCTCTTATTGGAAAGACCTAGGGAGAAGCATCCTTTATCTAGGAATTTAAGGTCTATTAGAGAATAGGACGAAGATAGGATGCTAGGACTTCACAGATAGATGTTACATACAGGAAGATAACTAAAGAGGTTTAGTAATGAAAAACTCTAAGAGGATTTAAATATCCTTCAGGCATGGCATTCTTTTTATTCTTTCCAAAAGAGTGTCCCTGCAACCTGAGGAATAGAAAGCATGAGCAAGATCCCTTATGCTTCAGCAATAGGAGCCTCAATGTATGGCCATTTACGTAACCACGATTTGATATGCCCATGCCGTGAGTGTCCACGAGCAGAATATCAGTCCAAAAATCCAGGTGAAAGAACACTGGACTTCTGTGAATATATCCTTTAAATACTTGAGAAGAACTGAGGTATGTTGTTGGGTCTTTTGGTAATGGAGAACTCACAAGTCCAGGGGTAATAAGACTTGGACTTTATGTCTAATATAGATGATCAAAAGTCAACATCTGGAGTCTTTTTATGTATGCAATGAGGGAGCCTGTCAGTTGGAAAAGTTCCAAACTGACAGTGATTAGCAGAATTCCATCATGAAAGCAATATTATCGCTGCAGTCAAGAAGTTCAAAGGAAGCATTCTAGTACAAGAAGTTTGCTGCGGAGATCGGAGTGATGCATCAGATGCCAATTCCTCTATACTGCGACAACAATGGCGCCATAGCCCTTGCTAGAGAGCTGAGTTCCTCATCAGGGAGAAAGTCATAGCACATACGAGCGCGATACCAACCTCAATCCATAATTACTCGAGAAGGCTTACGTTCGAAGGTCAGAGAGTCGGACTTCGCAGATAATGCGGTGGACCTACTTACAAAGTCGTTGGGCCAGCAGAAGATTGAAGCCATCTTGAGAAGATGGGGCTTAGATTTTGTAAGCCAATTGGCTTTTAGGTCAAGTGAAAGTTTGTTAAGATATGTGTGCCCTAAAAGCCAGGAATTGGCTGACCTGTAGATACACTTCTAAGGGGCAAAATTATAATTTTGACTATAAATTAATAAAATGGATTATTTTTCTATCACATAAGTTATTTAATGTCTGTGATACATCCCTTGAGTTAATGATTAATGATAATTCATATTTTTAAGAGTTTGAAAATTTAAGACATAAATTTTATTTATTAACTCATAAATGCTTCACTGACCGTAGGATCATCATTGAGGATGGTGATTGATCCGAAAGTAGTGTACATCATTCTTTATAGTAGATGAGTCTATGAGTCTACGGTGTAAGACACCGGAGCAAGAGTAATAGGTACTCGTTAGAGAATAGAGGGCAATCTGAGCGTTGCCACCTTGAGTAGTCCATAAGAAAGTCTAACCCTTTTTCATCGATGACTGACTCGATGCTGCAGTGGTGTATCTGGTTCCTTTGACCTGAGGTGCATTTCGCAGTTCCACCTTGAGGGTGTTATAGTTTTGACTAACAACCATGATCGATCATCCTACCATTCGGAATCCTGAGTATGTATGGTTGGGGCTATGCATGTTCATTGTAGGAAGTTGGATTGCGCACAAGATGCGAATCTATCATACCTCGGTGGATGAGGAGCAGCCCTATGATGCATACATTGAGAATCAAGTCCATAAGCCATGGCCATTGGCAGAGAGTTGTGAAAATAATAGAAAGAGTTTCTAATTAAAAGTTTTCACATCGAACTGAAATCGATGATTAAATCATATGATAGAAATTAGGGTTTGAGACGAGTTCACCTTAAACCTAAATCTGATCGAGGTCAAAATAGAAGAACTTAATAACACAAGTAGCTACATCCAAAAAGATCAATTTTCAGTTTTGATCGGGTTGCCACCGATGATGCTGTAGGTGTACTTGGTGGAATTTGGAGCATGATCAATTATTGGTAATGATTT
>QRFJ01003222.1:62360-88863 GCA_006176705.1 Cocos nucifera
CAATAGGAAGCCTCATGTATGCCATGTTACGTACACGATTTGATATAGCCCATGCCGTGAGTGTCACGAGCAGATATCAGTCAAATCCAGGTGAAGAACACTGGACTTCTGTGAAATATATCCTTAAATACTTGAGAAGAACTGAGGATATGTTGTTGGTCTTTGGTAATGGAGAACTCCAAGTCCAGGGGTATAAGACTTGGACTTTATGTCTAATATAGATGATCAAAAGTCAACATCTGGGAGTCTTTTTGTATGCAATGAGGGAGCTGTCAGTTGGAAAAGTTCCAAACTGACAGTGATAGCAGATTCCATCATGAAAGCAGAATATATCGCTGCATCAGAAGTTGCAAAGGAAGCATTCTAGTACAAGAAGTTTGCTGCGGAGATCGGAGTGATGCCATCAGATGCCAATCCTCTATACTGCGACAACAATGGCGCCATAGCCCTTGCTAAGGAGCTGAGTCTCATCAGAAATTCAAGCACATCGAGCGGCGATACCACCTCATCCATAATTACCTCGAGAAGGCTTACGTCGAGGTCAAGAGAGTCGACTTCGCAGATAATGCGGTGGACCTACTTACAAAGTCGTTGGGCCAGCAGAAGATTGAAGCCCATCTTGAGAAGATGGGGCTTAGATTTGTAGCCAATTGGCTTTAGGTCAAGTGAAAGTTTGTTAGATATGTGTGCCCTAAAAGCCAGAATTGGCTGACACTTGTAATACACTTCTAAGGGCAAAATTATAATTTTGACTATAAATAATAAAATGGATTATTTTCTATCACATAAGTGTATTTAATGTCTGTGATACATCCCTTGAGTTAATGATAATGATAATTCATATTTTTAAGAGTTGAAAATTTAAGACAAGAATTTTTATTATTAACTCATAAAATGCTCCTGACCGTAGGATCATCATGAGGATGGTGATTGATCCGAAAGGTTAGTGTACAATTGCTTCTTTATAGTAGATGAGTCTTGAGTCTACGGTGTAGAGACATCGAAGTGAGAGTATAGGATACTCGTTAGAGAACGAGGAGCACTGAGCGTGACCACCTCGAGTAGTCATAAGAAAGTCTACCTTCTCATCGATGACTGACTCGATGCTGCAGTGGTGTGTCTGGTTCTTTGACCTGAGGTGCATCGACAGTTCACCTTGAGGGTGTTATAGTTTGACTACACCATGACTCGATCTCCTAGCCATTCGGAATCCTGAGGTGTATGTTGGCTATAGCATGTTCATTGTAGGAATTGGATTGCACCAAGATGGAATCTATCTACCTCGGTGGATGAGGAGCAGCCCTATGATGATCATGAGAATCAAGTCCATAAGCCCATGGCCATGGTAGAGAGTGAAATAATAGAAAGAGTTTCTATTAAGGTTTTCACATCGACTTGAATCGAATGATTAAATCATATGATAGAAATTAGGGTTTGACGAGTTCACCTTAACCCTAATCTGATCGAGGAGCTCAAGATAGAAGAACTTAATCACACAGGTAGCTGCACCAAGAGGTTCATTTTCAATTTTGATGGGTTGCCACCATATACTGCTAGGTGTCACTGGTGGATTTTGGGAGCAATTAGAATGATTTAGATGATCGATCATTCTAGTTGTCTGAATCAGAAGAGTTCTGATCCATCGAAAGGAGTTTCGATGATGTCAATGATGGAGATCATGACATATCCCATTACCATACAGAACTGAACCTAACTGGGATCACATACAAATAAGGGTTTGGATCTGGATATCATCAATTGGACTAACCTAGTTCAATTGATTTGAATAAGATTCAATTAGGTTCAAGAAAATCATGCTAGCACATGATTGAGCATAAGCCTAATTTCTTCTTTTTCTATCTTAAAAGTTATCTCGACTGAGGCCAAATAAGTTTGTGCTCACTTCAGGTATCTTTACCTTGATCTGACTAGAGCTTGTCCAAGTCAAAAAAGGGATTGTCTTAATTTATGAGATAAATTTGAGACAACACTTGCCATTTTTCGTCACCTACTAATTCTTGCACTTTGACTTAGTCAAACATTGACCTTTGACCCTTGGACATCTGCCCATATGTCATACACTTATTGGAGAGTAGATAGGGGCTTGTCTCCTCTCTAGAAATTGGAAAGAAGGGGGTGCATGCCTAGGATGGCGTGCACCCATGTATAGGGATGCTGGAGTCCCATACGGATGGGACTCCAGGTTGCTTCTTAGTTTCTACTTAGGTGGCCCTTGGGTATCTACTTTGACTAGTCTTAGGCACCATCTAAGAATGAACTTGAGGGTCTCTCATATGATTGGATCAGGTGATGTCATCCCATCAATCAGATTTAGATTTGATTACATGAAGCAACGTGATTGGCCGAGGTGATGCAGCACTGCATGGCACAGCAGAGTCTATAAAAAGACCCTATCTGTGCCCACTTTTGAGAACTACTCTTCCAAGCCATGCCCCAAGGCTGTCCCTCTCCCTTCTCCATGCCACCATCTAGCCCTCTCTCTCCTCTCCATTCCTAAGAAAGTTGGGCCTTTAGATTAGTGCGAGTTACGCAAGGAAAGGCTAACGAAAAAGGAAGAAGGCAGCACTGCTGTAGAGACGACGGACGATCTTTAGAAGAAGTTTTGAAGATCCTCCAAATCAGATCTAGATCTGATTTTTGGAGAAAAGAAAGAGAAGGAGAAGATCTCTAGATCCAGTCCGAGTGGACACTGGTAGAGGCCAGGTGCTTGCGTGGCTAGATCCAGAACCTCAGAGTTTACTCAGGATCATCAATGGGTAATCAAATTACCCAAGATCAAGGTAAAAATTAATTTAGAATTAATTTAGTTTTATTTTATTAATTATTATATTATAAATTAGATTTGAAAAGTATCAAATCTGATTTAGATGAGGAGAATTTTTAAAATATGCCTCTCGATCCAATTAGATCTGAACGAACCTGACCAG
Source organism: Cocos nucifera (assembly GCA_006176705.1). NCBI lineage: Eukaryota > Viridiplantae > Streptophyta > Magnoliopsida > Arecales > Arecaceae > Cocos > Cocos nucifera. Next base: position 65,309 of record QRFJ01003222.1, read on the forward strand.
GAAAATCAGGATTTTTCTTCAGTTCGGGCCATGTGGGGTTTGTTACGGAGGGTAGTATCTATTGTCCCAATGCATCCATTGTCATGATTTGTAGATGGTTAAGATTTAATTATTGAAGTTTGGACTGAACTGCTATCAGTAGCGAGAAAGGTTCGACTGGGAGAAGCCCTTCAAATGATTGGAAGGAATTCGGAGGGAGTTTGATTGATGGAGAAATCCATCTGGAGAGAAAGTTCATTTGAAGAAGAAGTCTAGAGAAAATTTGGCTGAAGGAGAAGTCCGTTTGGAGGAGAAGTCCAGAGGAAGTTTGACTGAAGGAGAAATCTATCTGGAGAAGTCTAGAGGAAGTCCAACTGAAGGAGAAGTCTATCTAGAGGAGAAGTCCGGAGGAAGTTCGTCTGGTGGAGAGATCCGAAGGAAGTTTGTCTCAAGGAGAAGTTCATTTGGAGGGAAAGTCCAAAGGAAGTTCGTCTGGTGGAGATGTCTGAAGGAAGTTCATCTGGTGGAGAAGTCCGAACGAAGTTCATCTAGAGGAGAAGTCTAGAGGAAGTTTGTTTAGTGGAGAAGTTTAGTTCATTTGTTCATGTATGATCCAATTGCCCTCTCTTGATTAGGGGAAAAATCCTGATTTTCCAGGTTCGTTCAGATCTGATCAGATCAAGAGATATATTTCAAAAATTTTTCTCTTGATCCCAATCAGATCTTGATATGTTTCAGATCTGATTCTTATTATTTTAATAAAATAAAATTAAAAGATAAATTAAATCAAATTTAATTTACCTGATCTGGGTAATCCTATTACCCTGTTGATGATCCTGTTTGCAGCGGAAGGTTCTGGATCTTAGCCACGCAAGCGCCTGGCCTCTACCGGTATCCACTCGGGTTGGATCTGGAGATCCTCTTCTTCTCTATCACGCCTCCAAAAATCAGATCTGGATCTGATCTGGAGGATCTTCAAAACTCTTTTTGAAGATGAGCAGTCGTCCTTTGCAGCAGCGCAGCCTTCTTACTTTTGATCGCCTTTCTTTGATCTGAATCGCACCAACCAAGGTCCAAAACTCCTTTTGGACGTGGAGAGCAAGGGGAGAAGGTGGTTTGGCATGGAGAGGGAGGGGAGAGGCAGCCTTGGGGCGTGGAGTTTTCAATTCTCAATTGAATCTTAAACTGAGTTGGGCGCAGGGTCCTTTTTATAGACTAAGCGTGATCCAACTCCTCTTCCTCCCAACCAATCACAACCCTTTGTGAAATCAGATCTAAATCTGATTGGTGGGAATAGAGACCCCTGGATTCCTACTTAGAGGGCGCCTAAGACCAGTCAAAGTTGGTTCTTAGAAGAACTCTAATTGGAATCCAAAAAGGAGATGGAGTCCTTGTCCAACAAGGACTCCTAGGCGCCTCCAACTTGGGCACACGCCTAGGGTGGCGTGCGCCCTTCTCCTTGCCAGGTTCTGGCAGGGGGACAGGCCCCCACCAGCTCTCCAATAGGTGCATGACATGTGGTCAAAAGTCAAAGTGTCAATGGTCAACGTTTGACCAGTCAAAGGTAGACTTTTGACCAAAGTCAAAGAACAAGAAATGGCAGGTGACCAAAAATGGCAGGTAATGTCTTATAAAATAAGACAACCTTTTCTGACTTGGACAACCTCCAGTCAGACCATATGAAGGCCTCTGATTGAGCACAAACTCCTTTGGCTCAGACAGGACAACTTATTTATGATAGCAAAAGAAGAACGTTAGGTTCAATCGAGTGCTAGCACGATTTCCTTGAACCTAATTGAATCTCATTCAGATCAATTGAACTAGATCAGTTCAATTGATGATCACCAGATTCAAACCCTTGTTTGTGTGACCCAGTTAGGTTCAGTTCTGTATGGTAATGGGATATGTCATGATCTCTATCATCGACATCATCGAAACTCCTTTCGATGGATCAGAACTCTTCTGATTCGAACAGCTAGAATGATCGATCATCTAAATCATTCTAATTGCTCCCAAAATCCACCAGTGACACCTAGCAGTATATGGTGGCAACCCATCAGAGCTGAATGCGAACCTCTTGGTGCAGCTACCTGTGTGATTAAGTTCTTCTATCTTGAGCCCCGATCAGATTAGGGTTAAGGTGAACTCGTCAAACCCTAGTCTCTGTCATATGATGTAATCATTCGATTCGAGTCCAATGTGAAAATCTAAATAGAAACTCTTTCTATTATTTCACTCTGCCATGGCCATGGGCTTCTGGACTTGATTCTCATGATTCATCATAGGGCTGCTCCTCTACCACCGAGGTAGATAGATTCCATCTTGATGCCAATCCAGTTCCTACAATGAACATGCTATAGCCAACATACACCTCAGGGTTCCATATGGCTAGGAGACCGAGTAATGGTGTAGTCAAACTATAACACCCTCAAGGTGAACTGCCGATGCACCTCAGGTCAAAGAACCAGACACACTACTGCAGCATCGAGTCAGTCATTGACGAGAAGGTAGACTTCCCTAATGACTACTCGAGGTGGTCACGCTCAGTGCCCTCGTTCTCTAACGAGTACCTGTACTCTCGCTCCGGTGTCTCCACACCGTAGACTCAAGACTCATCTACTAAAGAGAAGCGATTGTACACCAACCTTTCCGGATCAATCACCATCCTCGTGATGATCCTATGGTCGGGAGCATTTTATGAGTTAATAATGATTATTCATGTCTTAAATTTTCAACTCTTGAAAATATGAATTATCATTACCATTAACTCAAAGGATGTATCACAGACACTAAATACACATATGTGATAGAAAATAACCCATTTTATTGATTTTAGTCAAAATTATAATTTTGCCCCTAGAAGTGTATTACAAGTGTCAGCCAATTCTGGCTTCTAGGGCACATATATCTAACAATCTCCCACTTGTCCTAAAGCCAATTGGCTACAAGTCTAAGTCCCATCTTCTCAAGGTGGGCTTCGATCTTCTGCTGGCCCAACGGCTTTGTAAGTGGGTCTGCCACATTATCTGCGGAGTCGACTCTCTTGACCTCGACATAACCCTTCTCGAGGTAATCGCGGATGAGGTGGTATCGCCGCTCAATGTGCTTGGATTTCTGGATGAGACCTCGGCTCCTTAGCAAGGGCTATGGCGCCATTGTTGTCGCAGTATAGAGGAATGGCATCTGATGGCATTACTCCAATTTCTGCAGCAAACTTCTTGTACCAGAATGCTTCCTTCGCAGCCTTCTGATGCAGCGATATATTCTGCTTCCATGGTGGAATCTGCTATCACGTTTGCTTGGAACTCTTCCAGCTGACAGCACCACCATTGCACACAAACAGACTCCCAGATGTCGACTTTCGATCATCTATATCGGACATGAAATCCGAGTCTGTGTATCCCTGGACTTGGAGTTCTCCATTACCAAAGACCAACATCATATCCTTAGTTCTTCTCAAGTACTTAAGGATACATTTCACAGAAGTCCAGTGTTCTTCACCTGGATTTGACTGATATCTGCTTGTGACACTCACAGCATGGGCTATATCAGGTCGTGTACATAGCATGGCATACATGAGGCTCCCTATTGCAGAAGCATAAGGGATCTTGCTCATGCATTCTATTTCCTCAGGTGTGCTAGGGCACATCTTCTTGGAAAGATGAATACCATGTCTGAAGGGTATTAATCCCCTCTTAGAGTTTTCCATACTAAACCTCTTTAGTACTTTCCTCTATGTACATCTTCTGTGAAAGTCCTAGCATCCTATTCGGTCTATCCCTATAGACCTTAATTCCTAGAATAAAGGATGCTTCACCTAGGTCTTTCATGGAGAATTCCTTGGACAACCACATTTTGACTATGTCAACATGGGAATATCATTCCCAATAAGGAGGATGTCATCCACGTACAATACGAGGAAGACAACAGCGCTCCCACTGACCTTTTTGAAAACACACATGGTTCCTCTTCATTTTTGATGAAACCAAACATTTTGATCACATCATTGAAACGAGTGTTCCAGCTCCGAGATGCTTGCTTAAGTCCATATATGGACCTTTGCAGCTTGCAAACCTTGTGATCAGTATCACTGGATGTGAAACCTAGCGGCTGTTCCATATAGATATCTTCCTCAAGATATCCATTTAAGAATGCCATTTTCACGTCCATTTGCCATATTTCATAATCGAAATAGGCTGCAACAGCAAGCAATGTGCGGATGGATTTTAGCATAGCTACTGGGAAAAGGTATCCTGATAGTCAATGCCTTCGCGTTGACTATAACCTTTTGCCACTAGTCTAGCCTTGAATGTCTCCACATTTCCATCTGCACCAATCTTTCTCTTGAAGATCCATTTACACCCAATAGGTACTATACCTTCTGGTGGATCTACCAAGGTCCAGACTTGGTTTGAGTGCATCGAGTCAATTTCTGACTGCATTGCCTCTAGCCATTTCTCGGAGTCGATATCTGATATCGCCTCGTTGTAGGTTTTGGGATCATCACCATGAGCACCATTACCTATGAGGAACATTTTCTCTACTTCCTCTGAAATAATACCTAAGTATCTTTCAGGGGGATGGAAAACTCTTTCCGATCTACGAGGTGGAGGAGGTAGTGTTCTTATTGGCTCAACCTGATTTGGTTCCAATTGGTCCTTAGCTCGTTGTACTTGTGAGACTTTCTCATCAAGCTTAATCTGCTTTCCAATGCCGCTATCTTGAATAAACTATTTTTCAAGAAAGATGGCATGTCGACTCACAATCACATTGTGGTCTTCTGGAATGTAGAAATAGTATCCTAATGACTCTTTAGGATATCCTATGAATCGAGCTCTAAAGGACCTAAACTCTAACTTGTCCGCTTGTTGTCTTTTGACATGAGCCGGACAACCCCAAATTCTGAGATGACTCAGACTTGGTTTCTTACCGTGCCATATCTCATACGGTGTGGTAGGAACGGTTTTAGAGGAACCCTATTCAGTAGATAAATTGAAGTTAACAATGAGTGTCCCCAAAGAAAATCAGGGAAGGTCTGTGAAGCTCATCATGGATCGGAACCATATCCAATAGAGTCCTGATTTCTCCATTCTGAAAATCCCGTTGAGTTGAGGTGTTCCTGGTGGAGTCCATTGAGAGACTATGCCATTTTCCTTGAGATAGTCTAGGAATTCTCGGCTAAGGTATTCACCTCCTCGATCTGATCGAAGAACCTTAATGGGTTTTTCAGTTTGTTTTTCTACTTCATGTCTGAATTCTTTGAACTTTTCAAAAGCTTCAGACTTGTGTCTCATAAGATACACATACCCATACCTAGATAGATCATCGGTAAAGGTAATGAAGTAGACAAAATTGCCTCTAGCCGGCACATCAAATGGGCCGCACACATCAGTATGTACTAGGGCAAGGAGATCTGTGGCCCTTTCCCCATGTCCTACAAAAGGGAGTTTAGTCATTTTGCCTTGAAGACAAGATTCACAAGTTGGATATGACTCGAAAGTCAATGGACTCAATAGCCCATTTTTCTCCAATTTGTTGATCCTATCTTCTGCTATATGACCTAATCTCAGGTGCCATAGATATCTATCATTTGGACTATCCCTAGGTCGTTTGGCATTCACGTTTTGCTCGATAGTTAGAACAGGATACATCAATATGTAGCTGATAAAGACCATTAATAAGGAAACCATTTGCAATTTTATTTCTTTCATAAAGAATGTTACAATGGTCCTTAAAGAAGGTAATCACATAGCCTTCTAGTGCTAAGCATGAAACAGAAATCAAATTCCTGCTAGCTGCAGGCACATAATAACAGTCTTTCAAAACTAAGTCTAAACCAGATGGTAATCGAAGAGGGTATGTTCCCACGGCTACTGCAGCAACTCTTGCTCCATTACCGATGCGTAGGATCATGTCTCCATCCCTCAGCCTCCTGCTATCCTCAAGACCCTGCATAGAAGTGCACAGATGAGCACTAGAACCAGAGTCAAGCACCCAACTGGATGCAGAAGAAACCGTAAGGTTAGACTCAATAACGAGCATACCTCCAGAAGGACCTTCCTTCTTGTTCTTCAGGGTGGCCAGGTAAGTAGGGCAGTTCCGCTTCCAATGGCCGTCGCTGTTGCAATGGAAAATACTTTTCCTTTGACATCGGCCTTCTTCTTCGGCTCTGCCTTCTTCTTCTTTGATCCTTCCACCTTTCTGCTTTTTCACAGACTTCTTTTTCTTTCCATAAGACTTTCTTTTGGAAGAAGTCCGTTCCATAGCAAGAACTGAGCCTTTAGAACCTTTCATAGAAAGCTCAGCGGTAACCAGCATATTCATTAATTCGGCCAAGGAATTTTGAAGTTTATGCATGTGGTAATTCATGATGAATTGCCCATATGCATCAGTCAAGGATTGCAGAATAATATCATTCTGCAGATCCAAGTCTAACTTCACACCGAGCTTCTCAAGCTCTTCCAATGTCCTTGATCATTCATCAGACAGTGATCTTGGACTGACTGCCCATCACGCATCTTAGCCTTAAAAAGTCATTTCGTGACTTGATATTTGGCTGCGCGACTCTGTTCACCAAACATCTCCTGTAGGTGAGCCAACATTTGGCGAGCAGTCCCGATATCTTCATGTTGGCGCTGGAGCTCATCAGACATCGAGCCCAACATGTAATATCTGGCCTTATTATCTTCGTCTATCCATTTTTCCAGAGACGCTCTCTGTTCAGTGGATGGACGGGCTGGTAAGGTGGGAGGGTCCTGGTCCAATACATGGGTTAACTTCTTGGAACCCAAAATAATTTTGTAGTTCCTGAGCCAATCTTTATAATTGGGTCCGGTCAGTCTATGTGTGTCCAGGATACGTGCTAATGGGTTGGACGCAGACATTTTCCTGTAGAGAGTCAAAGATTCTAGTTAGATACTGTAATTATGACTTGACCAATTTATTTAGAAATTTTATTTTTAAACAAATTAGCTCCCACTATTTTCTCGGATCCCTACACTCCCTCTGTAGAGATGCAAAAATCTCCATGATTAATGATTTCTAGTGGGTGGTGCGGTCTCACCAACTGACTCATCACCTCACCTAACAGTTATTGGTGATGGGTTAGCCAATGAGTGAACAACTCTTGTTCAATGATTCTCTAATCATGGTGCACCCAAACTTGGTCTCTAATTCATGAATCTCACCGTATCCAAAATATTGATCCACTCCTTAGTTAAGTCAGACCCACCATTTGCATAGACTGGATTTCCTAATTGAGTCTCTCACCGTATCCAAAATATTGAGCCCAACTCATCCTCCAGCCCATAGCATCCAATGCCTAATAGACATGGTTGCATCTTTTCCCGGTGCAACTGAGCCACTGTATCCAGTCGAGAACAATCAACCCCGGGAAGGGCCCGCACATCTACAATGGTGGAAGACCTCAGACTTAATCTTTTCTTAGGGAGAATTGATTCAGGTCTCATTAAACTAGACTTGTCATAGTCATAACAATTATGACTAACCTAGTGGCATGGGTTAGCTCGGATTATTGACCACCTCAGATCAGAACTGTGTCAACAGATATGGCCAGGTAAGTGAGACCGGTGGAAGGAATATGCCATTAACTCGTACAAGAATGCATTCAGGTCGAGTAGCTTCCAATTAAAAACCAGTCGGTCGTATGTGCCAAACTTACCTTAGACACCAAATTTATTGAGCCAGAACCAATTGGGTTAGCCTACAATCCAGACTCTAACCTCTGAGCCTAATTAGGTCTTGCTTGATCGTGACTCGATCTTGACCCAGACTTAATCCTATTAGGCTGGTCAATTTAAGCATTGTTGATCCCATCTAACCAACTCTTGATTCGGTTTGATCAACCGCTTAGACCTAATTGAGCTACCCAAGCCCGAACCCAGTATTATGAATATGTCTTAGATCTAAAATTCTCAATTTTAGACCTAATTAATATTTCCATAATCTTAATTTTTAATTAAGTAGGGTTCATAAACAAAATATGCACAATAAATCCTAGGGTTTCAGGATCTAGGGTTTTGCAGAAAGTAAGTTTTGGATTTCTGATTAAGGACGAACACGCAGCACCCCTACACATCATAAGAACACCCCATCGAATGGGAAGAGAGGGCCTTTAAACCCTTCTTCATTCTTATGACCGGACGGCCAAGAGGAACGCCTTAATCAGGAACATGCAATACTACAAAATAGTTTTAGATCTATATCATATATCTCATATACAAATTAGATCTAATCATGGCATATTTTGCATACATCTCATGTATCGAATCATGCATATTTTTAGATCTAAATTATCTCATAATAATCTAAAAAATTAGATTTAAATTGATCTTAATCAAAATAAATTCTAATCTAGACAATTATGTAGAACTATTCTACAACTAGTCTAGACATGCATCAATCATATCTCATATGATATTTAAAATTAAATAATTTTTATTTACTATTTTTTAGATGTTATTATAATAATTATAATATCAAAAAATAGTAAATAAATAGATCTAAAATATGATTTAATCAAATTAAATTAAAAACATGCAAGACTATTCTATAGAACTATTCTATTTTAGAACTAGTCATGCATATTTTCTAATCTTAGATCCAAATCATTTAATTTTAATTTTTTCTGATTTTCAGATCTGATCACATCTCATGTGACATCTAAAATCACTTATTTTTTAATTAAAATAAATTTAAAATTAGATCTAAATACTTTTAGAACCTTGGCTCTGATACCAGTTGAAGGAAAATCCTGATTTTCCCGGACCAGGTTCGTTCAGATCTGATCAGATCAAGAGATATATTTCAAAAATTTTTTCTTTGATCTAAATCAGATCTTAGATATGTTTTAGATCTAATTCTTATTATTTTAATAAATTAAAATAAAATTAGATAAATTAAATCAAATTTAATTTACCTTGATGTGGGTAATCCTATTACCCTGTTGATGATCCTGTAAGCAGCGGAAGGTTCTGGATCTAGCCACGCAAGTGCCTGGCCTCTACCGGTATCCACTCAGGTTGGATCTGGAGATCCTCTTCTTCTCTATCACATCTCCAAAAATTAGATCTGGATCTGATCTGGAGGATCTTCAAAACTCTTTTGAAGATCAGCAGTCGTCCTTTGCAGCAGCGCAGCCTTCTTAGCTTTTGATCGCCTTTCTTTGATCTGGATTCGCACCAACCAAGGATCCAAAACTCCTTTTGGACGTGGAGAGGAGAGGGAGAAGGTGGTTTGGCATGGAGGAGGAGGGGAGAGGCAGCCTTGGGGCATGGGGAATTTTTTTTCAATCTATTTTAAACTGAGTTGGGCGCAGGGTCTTATTTATAGACTAAGCGTGATCCAACTCCTCTTCTTCCCAACCAATCACAACCCTTTGTGAAATCAGATCTAAATCTGATTGGTGGGAAATAGAGTCCCCTGGATTCCTCCTTAGAGGGTGCCTAAGACCAGTCAAAGTTGGTTCTTAGGAGAACTCTAATTGGAATCCAAAAAGGAGATGGAGTCCCTGTCCAACAAGGGACTCCTAGGCGCCTCCACGCCTTGGGCACACGCCTAACATGGGTGCACGCCACCCATGGCGTGCGCCCTCCTCCTTGCCAGGTTCTGGATAGGGGACAAGGCCCCCACCAGCTCTCCAATAGGTGCATGACACATGTGGTCAAAAGTCAAAGTGTCAATGGTCAATATTTGACCAGTCAAAGGTCAGACTTTTGACCAAAGTCAAAGAACATGAGAAATGGCAGGTGACCAAAAATGGCAGGTAATGTCTTACAAAATAAGACAACCTTTTCTGACTTGGACAACCTCCAGTCAGACCATAGTGAAGGCCTCTGATTGAGCACAAACTCCTTTGGCTCAGTCAGGACAACTTATTTATGATAGTAAAAGAAGAACGTTAGGTTCAATCGAGTGCTAGCACGATTTTCTTGAACCTAATTGAATCTCATTCAGATCAATTGAACTAGATCAGTTCAATTGATGATCACCAGATTCAAACCCTTGTTTGTGTGACCCAGTTAGGTTCAGTTCTGTATGGTAATGGGATATGTCATGATCTCTATCATCGACATCATCGAAACTCCTTTCGATGGATCAGAACTCTTCTGATTCGAACAGCTAGAATGATCGATCATCTAAATCATTCTAATTGCTCCCAAAATCCACCAGTGACACCTAGCAGTATATGGTGGCAACCCATCAGAGCTGAATGCGAACCTCTTGGTGCAGCTACCTGTGTGATTAAGTTCTTCTATCTTGAGCCCCGATCAGATTAGGGTTAAGGTGAACTCGTCAAACCCTAGTTTCTGTCATATGATGTAATCATTCGATTCAAGTCCAATGTGAAAATCTAAATAGAAACTCTTTCTATTATTTCACTCTGCCATGGCCATGGGCTTCTGGACTTGATTCTCATGATCATCATAGGGCTGCTCCTCTACCACCGAGGTAGATAGATTCCATCTTGATGCAATCCAGTTCCTACAATGAACATGCTATAGCCAACATACACCTCAGGGATTTTCCATATGGCTAGGAGACCGAGTAATGGTGTAGTCAAACTATAACACCCTCAAGGTGAACTGTCGATGCACCTCAGGTCAAAGAACCAGATACACCACTACAGCATCGAGTCAGTCATTGATGAGAAGGTAGACTTCCTAATGACTACTCGAGGTGGTCACGCTCAGTGCCCTCGTTCTCTAACGAGTACCTATACTCTCGCTCCGGTGTCTCCACACCATAGACTCAAGACTCATCTACTAAAGAGAAGTGATTGTACACCAACCTTCTAGATCAGTCACCATCCTCGTGATGATCCTATGGTCGGGAGCATTTTATGAGTTAATAATGATTATTCATGTCTTAAATTTTCAACTCTTGAAAATATGAATTATCATTACCATTAACTCAAAGGATGTATCACAGACACTAAATACACATATGTGATAGAAAATAACCCATTTTATTGATTATAATCAAAATTATAATTTTGTCCCTAGAAGTGTATTACAAGTGTCAGCCAATTCTGGCTTCTAGGGCACATATATCTAACACTCGATCAGATGCCAGTCCGAAGTTGAACAGGAACGGGATTTGTCCCCAATAAGAGTTCTCCTACTTTCAAGTTCGAAATTCAAGGAAAGAGAGTACAAAATAGGCGACTGCCAAAGTTTCGATCTAGATTTAGCACTAGCAGGATGGGAAGTTTTGGCATTTATAAATGCGAAGTGACCCAAAAAGATAAATTTCAAAACTTCCACTGAGATGCTGCCCCAAGTACGATGCAATTATGGTTTTGTCGACCATCAGTCACCTATCGCAATGAGTGGGATACACGTCAATTAGAGACCGACTGGAGAGCCTTTCCATCATAACTGTTTCAAACTCTGTGGGATATTTAGGTCTGGCACTTTCTCCTGAGGACTCATTCTTTCTTATACTCTTCTCTTTCCTTCCGCTATTTTCTTCCTTCTGCCTGAGAGCACTCTGATTTCTTCTTCCAATTTCTTCACTTGTCGGCATTTTTTCCATTCATTTCCTATCATGCCAGTCGTCTCGTTGATCCTCTAGACCTAACTAGGTTAGCTTCCAAACCTTTCTCTTGATTATTTATGCATCTTTTGCATCTCATTCTTTGTGTTTCTCCGTAGCAGTTCTATATTTTATTTTTTTAATTTTCAAGATTTTTCTATATTCAAGTTTGACCCAAATGTCTTCTAAAATCGCTCAATCATCCAATTCTTGGGGTCCATCCGATCCGAGCTATCGAAACCCCAACTTTGGTGAGGAGGTCGAACTTAGAAGTGTATCCCATTTGACCTTCATACCTAGCACCATTCCTTGCTCTCTATCCTTAGATGACCTCTCACTGATTAGGATTCGGTACAGGGTCCCTCCCAAGTATGAACTAGAACTTCTTGGACCCAGCAACCGGGCTTGCTCTTCTCCACCTGGCCAATTTGGTCTGTACCTAAAAATCCTTCATCCTGGACTAAGGCTTCCTCTTCCATCTTTTGTAATTAGTCTTTTTTGCTTCTTGAACATTTCGCTTGCCTCCATAGTACCAAACACCTTCAGATTTTTGATTGGATTCCTCTCTCTTTGCCATCTTGCCGAAGTTCATCCAACGATCTTCCTCTTTAGGAATTACGACACCTTCAAGTGCCACCCATCCACAAAGGATTGGTGGTACTTTTCTTCCTAGTTTGGCAAAAAGAAATTATTGAAAGGAGCTCCTTCTTCTATCCACAATTGGAAGGAGAGATTCTTTTTGGTATCTTGCCAAACTTTAATGCTAGGGCTTCCTCATTGGGGTCTTCTTAGAGAGTCAATCCACTGAGCTCCTAGTTTAGATAGGGGTGATCTTGACTCTGTTAGTAAGCTTAGGAATTACCGACTCCCCTTCTACCCAAATTCTTGAAGGATCAAACTCTATTCAACATGAGTTTGAGTCCCCTCGATCTGGCTGGTACTTTTCTGCAAGCTTCAAATTATTATAGGATTTTGTATGTATGTGGATGTTGTTGATTATGATCTCTTATTTATTGCAGAGATGGATGCTCGAGCCATGACAAACTTGCCAAAGGACTTCATGCCCGAAAAAGGAAGGAGAAAGTATCAAGAGAGAGTTCAAAGTAGGTGAAGATTATTGCCCCGAGCTCCATGGCTCCTCCCGGTGCCTCTACCACTTTTGAAGTTATCGAGAGCATCGAATTCCCTTGCCCTACCGAGGTTCCCCCTATTGTCAAGATTGATGTCGCTAGGGGTTCGCTGCCTCCTGCATCTATGAGTTTTCCCATTGAAGATCATCCTGTCGAGAGAGAAGGGGGAGAGGAGAAAAAAAGAAGAAAAAGTCAGCCATCATGAAGGTGCAATGCAAGTCTCGTCCTAGTCTATCCAATGATAATGATGACTTGGAAGACGGCCTCTTTAGCACCCCAAACACCATATGGGAGTTGGTCGATAAGTTTGCCTTACTCGAGGTCGTAATCAGATGGTCGACCTCAATGATGCCCAACTCACTTGGGACTCCCTTGGTACCTTCCTTTAGGTAGTTGCCCCACTACATCTCTTCTTTCTTTTTCCCTCTAATGCCTATATGACTCTGTATGCTTCTTGCAGTCGGGTCACCAATTGCTAGCATACATAAAAAATGTGAACTATTTGAAGTCGGAGTCATCAAGGGTTCAGGAGAACCTCCAGGCCGAAGTTGACCACCTTCGGGAGAGGACCGCTGAAGCTGATCGTCTCTTGGAGGAGAAGACGGCCAAGGTTAGGGTCCTTCAGGAGGCACTCCAGAAGAGAGAGCTCATTCTGGCAGGGTCGTAGGCTACTTTGGCTTTAAAGGAAGAGAGGAGGAAAAAAGATGAGGTTAGGATTGCTGAGCTAAAGGATGAAACCTCAAGGCAGATCTCAGAGGCAAAGGTCCAGATGGTGGAGGAGTTCAAGGTTTCATCTAAAATGATGGACTTGAACATTGCCTTTAGCCAGAAGGCTTTTCAAAAGGGGTACAAGCTCTGCAAGGATCGAGTGGCTGGAATGTTCTCCGAACTTGATCTCAGTTTCCTTTATGGAGATGTTTTCAATGAAGAGACTAGACCATCAACTATTGCAGTCGACCCTTGTCCTACCGAAGCAGCCATTGAGCCCTCCGATCGTACTGTTGAGCCACCTGAATCGATGCTGTTGCCTGAGGTTGTCCATGAAGCACTGGGCTCCCCTGCTGCTCCTCCTTCTGAATTAGCTAATCCGGCTCTTGGGTCCACGACTGTTGTTGGAGTGCCGAGCTCATCTCCTATTTCTCCTCCTGAGGTTGGGGGTTTTTGATAGTTGTATCTTTTTTTACTTTATCCTATACTCGAAGAACTTTAATTAATGAAAGTAAATTTCTTTTTGTCAATACCTTCGAGTGCTTTTGAATATTTTTTGTGCACTGGATGCAGTCTTCTGTCAATGTCGATCCGTTGCCTCAGGGTATCCCTTTGAAGGCTCATCTTAAACATTTAAGAAAAGAAGTTCATCAGTTGAAAAAAGTTAAAAAAAACTAAAGGTGAACTTTAAAAATTTAGGGAGCATGCTTCGAAAGTCACAATCAAGGTCATCCACCTTTGCAAGCTACGCATGCGAGATTTTGCAAGTGTTGCCATCAGGAAGGGTGTCTTTGAGAAGGAGCTTGCCAAATTCAAGAAAAATGCTAGTGACAAGTCTTGGGCATTAACGGCGAAGATCAACTCCCTCGAGGTCAAGCTTAAAGTGGCCAAGGAGAGGATTCGATTGTTAGAAGGGAGTTCATCATGGTCCTCTGACAAAGCACGCTTTGAGTGGGATTGGTCAAAGAAATTCTCCATGTTTTAGAAGCAGTTGCACGATGCCGAGCTCACTTACGACACTTATCGATTGGGTTGGAGTGAAAGAATATCCAAATTTGAGCAGAAGCTTCATGCTACTAAGAGTGAGGTGGTCCAGCTCCAAAAGCAGCTCATTGATAGCTATTATTCTAGATCGAGCAAGGAGTCGGAGTAGGTTGCAACCTTAAGGAGGATCATGGGCAAACTCTCTAAATCCATCGGGCAGGAGATGATTGAGGTTCAATAGCTGAAGATCCAACTGGCTTGCACACAGCAAGCTGTTAGGGATACAGAAGCTGAATAGGAGGTTCTAAGGAAGAGGCTACGGGAGTAAAAGGAGAACTACCAATGGGCTAATCGGATGTTTTGCGATAACTTGATGAGGAGGAAAGATCTTGAAGAAGAGATCATCATTCTGAAGGAATCCTTAGTACTGGCTAGCAATCTAAAGTCTGAGAAACCCGATCTTTCTTAAGATTTTGCCTGTACTTCTATTTTGTACTTGATCTTATAAACCCTCATTTTGTAACTATCCTTAACTCTAATGAAATGGCACTTTCTTCTATTATCCTCTTGCACGCATTAGATGTTTGTCGACTCTTTCATTCTCTTTACCATCCCTTTAAGCAGGATGAGCATCGAATAGTATTTTTCCTCCATTTTAAGCAACCAGGGATTTTTACCCATGTTAAGATGAGGTCGTCGAGGCATTCTTTGCTCTTGCTAGAATAAGGTTCTCCTCCTATTCCTAGTGAGGCTGTACGGGCACAAAAGGGCCGTTGAAAAGGCCTCTGTTCGCATCCCGACTTAGGTAACCGAGGTCTTCACTTTAGCTTTATGTTAGGATGAGGTTCTCCTCCTATTCCTAACAGGGCTATAGGGGCACAAAAGGGCCATTGAAAGGGCCTCTCCCTACATCCCAGCTTAAGTAACCAAGGTGTTTGCTTTAGCTAATGTTAGGACGAGGTTCCCCTTCTATTCCTAATAGGGCTATAGGAGAACAAAAGGGTCATTGAAAGGGCCTCTCCCCACATTTTGACTTAAGTAACTGAGGTCTTTGCTTTAGCTCTATGTTAGGATGAGGTTCTTCTCCTATTCCTAATAGGGCTATAGGGGTACAAAATGATCGTTGAAAGGGCCTCTTCCTATATCCCAACTTAAGTAACCAAGGTCTTCACTTTAGCTCAATGTTAGGGTGAGGTTCCCCTCATATTCCTAATAGAGCTATAGGGGCACAAAAGGGCCATTGAAAGGGCCCCTCCCCGCATCACGACTTATGTAACTAAGGTCTTCGCTTTAGCTCTATATTAGGATGAGGTTCTCCTTCTGTTCCTAACAGGACTATAGGGGTACAAAAGAACCATTGAAAGGGCCTCTTCCCGCATCTCGGCTTAAGTAACCAAGATCTTTGCTTTAGCTCAATGTTAGGAGGAGGTTCCCCTCCTGTTCCTAATAGGACTATAGGGGCACAAAAAAGCCATTGAAAGGACCTCTTCCCACATTCCAACTTAAGTAACCGAGGTCTTCACTTTAGCTCAATGATAGGATGAGGTTCCCCTCCTATTTTCAATAGGACTATAGGTGCACAAAAGAACTGTTGAAAGGGCTTCTTTCCATATCCCGGCTTAAGTAATCGAGGTCTTTGCATTAGCTCAATGTTCGGATGAGGTTCCCCTCCTATTCCTAATAGGGCTAACTTCATCTAATGACAAAGTTCGAAAGGCTATTTTCTGTCATCACAATTTTGCACCAAGATCAAAAATTTTAAAATAAGAAGATTTTATTGAAATGAGATTATTGATAGTACATGCGTAAGTTCTCCGAGCTCCATGGGCATGGGAGATCGATGCCTCCGAACTCCTTCAAGTAATAAGTTCCAGACCAGATGACCTCTTTGACTTTGTAAGGATCTTTCCAATTTAGGATGAGCTTCTCTTGATTTTGAGGTTGTAAAATGGCTGCTCGTCGAAGAACCAAGTCCCCCATTTTGAATATTTTGCCTTTGACTCTAGAATTATAGTAGTAGGCCACTCTTCGTCTATAAACAGCCATTCGAACTTTTGCTTCTTCTCATTTTTCCTCTAGCAGATCGAGATTTTCTCTGAGGTCTTGTGAATTGCATTGCTCGCTGAAAGCTACAACCTATGCCGATGGTAGCTTGAGCTCTATCGAGATGGCTGCTTCCATTTCGAAAGCTAGAGCTAATGGCGTTTCTCTAGTTAGTAGCTTCTGGGTATTTTGGTATGCCCATAGGACATAGTAAAGCTCATCCGCCTAAGTCCCCCTTGCTCTTTCAAGCCTTATCTTGATGTCTTGCAACAAGGTTCTATTAGTCACTTTTGCTTCACCATTCGCTTGCGGATGAGCTACTGACGTGAAGTTGTGGAAGTTGTTCAAATCTTCACAGAACTCAGCGAACTTTCTTCCAGCAAATTATCGCCCATTATCTATAATAAGGATTTAGGATAGGCCAAATCTATAAACAATTGACTTTCAGATGAAGTCTTGTACTTTGGCTTCAGTAATCTTTGCCAAGTGTTCGACCTCGATCCATTTGGTGAAGTAGTTGATCGCAACTAAGAGAAACTTCCATTGTCTAGGTGCCATCGAAAATGGGCCAAGTATATCTATTCCCCATTGTGCAAATGGCCAAGGGGCGCTTAGTGGGGTAAGCTCGGAGGCTAGCTATCTTTATATATTTGCATTTCTTTGACAGCGGTCGCACTTTCTAACATATTTGATGCAATCATGGTGCATAGTCAGTCAATAGTAATCTTACCAAAGTAGCTTGTGAGATAGAGATTTGGCATCTAGATGGTTTCCACAGACTCCTTCATGCACTTTTCATAATGCAAAATCAGCCTCGAAAGGTTGAAGACATCTTAAAAGTGGCAAAGAATATGGTCTCTTATATAGTTTATCTTTGTAAAGTACATACCGAAAGGCCTGGTTCCTCAACTTTTAAGCTTCCTTTGGGTCATGAGAAAGATTTTCACCTCAAAGATAAGCAGTCAACGGATCAATCTAGCAGGGCTCATGGTCAATCTACATGGTAGTTAGCGTCTCTTTCGAACTTGGGCATTTTAGTACTTCAAAGTATTTTTCCTTTAGAAGTTCATTGTGGGTAAGTGTGGCCAATTTGGATAGAAGGTCAGCTCTGGCATTTTTCATCCGTTGGATCTACTGGATATTGAAACTATTAAATGCCAGGGTCAAGCTCTTCACATTTTTGAGGTATTTTATTATGTTTTCCTTCCGATCCTTGTAATCGCCGCTGACTTGTCTCACTATCAACTGCAAATCACTATAATCTCAGAGCCAATCTGCTTCTAATTCTTTTACTATCTTCAGCCCCACTATTAGAGCTTCATATCTGCTCCATTGTTCATTATAGAAAACTCAAAATGTAGTGCATACTTGGCAATAACCCCTTCCAGGTTGACCAAGATCAGTCCAGCTCCTATATCAAAAGCATTGAAAGAGCCATCCACATACAGAGCCCAAAAACCTTTGGGAAGGTCTACTCTTTCTTTGGAGAAGCTTGGTTGTAGCCATGAAATGCTGGCCTCATTCTGCCCAGGTTCGACATCATCTGGGATCGTACATTCAATTATAAAATCAACCAGTATCTGAGCTTTGATGACGATCGAGGTTGATAATTGATGTTGAACTCTATGAGCTCAATTGCCCAATTTGCGATTCTCCTAGAGGCATCTTTTTGGTGAAAAACTATCTTGATTAGTTGATCAATGAGGAGTATTATTGTGTGCCCCTGAAAGTAGAGCCGAAGTCTCCTAGCTGCAATTAGAAGAGCATAAATTAATTTTTCCAATTTAGTGTACCTGATCTTTGCATCCCTCAGGACTCGGCTTATATAGTAGACCAGCCATTGCATTTTTGCCTCTTCTTTGACTAAAACCACTATGAGAGCTGTTAGGAAGATAGCTAGGTATAGAAATAATCCTTCTCCAAGTTTAGGCTTAGCCAACAAAGGAGGCGAGCCGAGCCGTAGCTAGCTTTTGAGCTCTTCGAACGCTTGTTGGCATTCCATAGTCTAGTAGAAGTTCTTCAGTTGTTTGAGGGTCTAGAAGAAAGGCATGCATCGCTCAACCGATCTTGAGATAAAGCGATTCAAAGATGCCACTTTTTCGGTTAGGCACTGAACTTCTTTTTTTTTTTTTTTTTTCGGCTCTTATATCTTTTTTCTATGGTTTTTTTTGTCATATTTTCTACTTAATTAATTATCTTTTTTTCCTCATTGATCAAGCTAATCATAGATATGTTTTCACCAAAATGATCTCTTAGGAGAATCGCATAATTTGGGTCATTGACTCGATATGATTTCAACATCACATTTATCAACCTTGATCTTCATGCATAAGCTCAAATATCTGGTTGATTTTATAATTGAATTACGATCTCCAGATGATGTCGGAACCTTGGGCATAGGAATTGAGGCCAGCATTCATGGCTTACAACTCAACTTCTCTCAATAGAGTAGATCCTTTCCCAATAGGTTTTTGGCTCTTATGTGATGCTCTTTTCAATGCTTGTATATAGAACTGGAATGATCTTGGTCATACTCTGGATAGGGGTTATGCTTATAGTATGCACTACATTTTTGAGTTTTTCTATAATGAATCAATTGGAGCAGAATATTTATAGCTCAATAGTGGGGCTGAAGATAGTAAGTAATTATGAAGCAGATTGGCTCTGAGATTATAGTGATTTGCAGTTGATAGTGAGACAATCAGCGTCATTACAAGGATCGGAGAAAAACATAATAAAATAACTCAAAAATGTGAAGAGCTTACCCTGGCATTTAATAGTTTTCCCCAAATAATCCATAGATCCAACGGATAAAAATGCCAGAGCACTTCTATCCAAATTGCAACTTACCCAATGACTTCTAAGGAAAAATACTTTGAAGTACTAAAAGCCCAAGTTCGAAAAAAAGAGACGCTAACTCCATGTAGATTGACCATGAACCCTGCTAGATGGAATCCGTTGACTGCTTATCTTGAGGGAAATCTTTCTCATGACAACAAAAGGAAGCTTTAAAAGTTTTGAGGAACCATGGCCTTTCGGTATGTACTTTACAAAGATAAACTAATAAAGACCATTCTTTCCACTTTTAAGATGTCTTCAACCTTTCGAGGCTGATTTTGCATTATGAAAAGTGCATGAGGAGTCTGTGGAAACCATCTAGATCCAAATCTCTATCTCACAAGCTACTTTGGTAAGATTACTATTGATGACTATGCACCATGATTGCATCAAAATATAGAAAGTGCGACCGCTGTCAAAGAGATGCAAATATATAAAGATAGCTAGCCTCCGAGCTTACCCACTAAGCGCCCTTGCATTGCACAATGGGAATAGATATACTTGGCCATTTCGATGGACCTAGACAATGAAGTTTCTCTTAGTGCGATCAACTACTTCACCAATGGATCGAGGTCGAACACTTGGCAAAGATTACGAAGCCAAAGTACAAGACTCATTGAAAGTCAATTGTTTATAGATTGGCCTTCCTAAATCCTTATTATAGATAATGGGCGATAATTTGCTGGAAAAAGTTCGCTGAGTTCTGTGAGATTTGAACAACTTCCACACTTCACTATAGCTCATCCGCAACGAATGGTGAAGCAAAAGTAACTAATAGAACCTTTTGCAGACATCAAGATAGGCTTGAAGAGCAAGGGGACTTAGGCGATGAGCTTTACTATGTCCTATGGGCAACCAATACCCAGAACTACTAACTAGAGAACGCATTAGCTCTAGCGTCGAAATGGAAGCAGCCATCTCATAGAGCTCAAGCTACCATCGGCATAGGTGTAGCTTTCAGCGACAATGCAATTCCACCAAGACCATCAGAGAAAATCTCGATCTGCTAGAGGAAAAATGAGAAAGGAAGCAAAAGTTCGAAATGGCTGTTTATTAGACGAAGAGTGGCCTACTACTATACTTCTAGGCAAAAGCAAATTCAAAATGGGCGACTTGGTTCTTCGACACAGCCATTTATACAACCTCAAATCAAAGAGAAAGCTCATCTAAATTGGAAAGATCCTTTACCAAAGTCAAAGGGTTATCTGGTCTGGAACTTTTATTACTGGAAGGAGTTCGGAGCAAATCGATCTTCCCATGCCCATGGATCTCGGAAACTTACGCATGTAACTAATCATAATCTCAATTTCAATAAAATCTTCTATTTAATAATTTTTTGATCTTGGTGCAGAAATTGTTGATTGACAGAAAATAGCCTTCGAACCTTTGTCATTAAATGAAGTTAGCCTATTAGGATAGAGGAACCTCATCCGAACATTGAGCTAACTGCAAAGACCCTCGATTACTTAAGCCGGATAATGGATAAGACCCTTCAACAGTTTCTTTTGTGCACACTATAGTCCTATTGAAAAATGAAGGAGGGGAACCTCATCTATCATTGAGCTATGAGGTTACTTAAGTTGGAATGTGGTGAAAGTCCTTTTCAATGGCTTTGGTGCCCTATAGCCTATTAGAACGGATCTAACATTGAGCTAAAGCAAAGATCTTGGTTACTAGGCCGAAATGCGGGAAAGGCCCTTTCAATGGTTCTTTTTGTACCCCTATAGTCCTTGTAGGCAACAGAAGGAGAACATCATCTAATATAGAGCTAAGCGAAGACCTTAGTACATAAGTTCGTGATGCGGGGAGGGGCCCTTTTCAATGCCCTTTTGTGCCTCCTATAGCTCTATTAGGAATATGAAGGGAACCTCAACCCTACATGAGCTAAAAGTGAAGACCTTGGTTACTTAAGTTGGGATATAGAAGAGGCCTTTCAACGATCATTTTGTACCCCTATAGCCCATAGGAATAGGAAGAACCTCATCCTAACATAGAGCTAAAGCAAAGCCTCAGTACTTAAGTCAAAATGTGGGAGAGGCCTTTCAATGACCCTTTTGTTCCCTATAGCCCTATTAGGAATAGAAGGGGACCTGTCCTAACATTAGCTAAAGCAAACACCTTGTTACTTAAGCTGGGATGTAGGGAGAGGCCCTTCAATGGCCCTTTTGTGCCCCTATAGCCCTGTTAGGAATAGGAGGAGAACCTCATCCTAACATAAAGCTAAAGTGAAGACCTCGGTTACCTAAGTCGGGATGCGAACAGAGGCCTTTTCAACGGCCCTTTTGTGCCCGTACAGCCTCACTAGGAATAGGAGGAGAACCTTATTCTAGCAAGAGCAAAGAATGCCTCGACGACCTCATCTTAACATGGGTAAAAATCCCTGGTTGCTTAAAATGGAGGAAAAATACTATTCGATGCTCATCCTGCTTAAAGGGATGGTAAAGAGAATGAAAGAGTCGACAAACATCTAATGCGTGCAAGAGGATAATAGAAGAAAGTGCCATTTCATTAGAGTTAAGGATAGTTACAAAATGAGGGTTTATAAGATCAAGTACAAAATAGAAGTACAGGCAAAATCTTAAGAAAGATCGGGTTTCTCAGACTTTAGATTGCTAGCCAGTACTAAGGATTCCTTCAGAATGATGATCTCTTCTTCAAGATCTTTCCTCCTCATCAAGTTATCGCAAAACATCCGATTAGCCCATTGGTAGTTCTCCTTTTACTCCCGTAGCCTCTTCCTTAGAACCTCCTATTCAGCTTCTGTATCCCTAACAGCTTGCTGTGTGCAAGCCAGTTGGATCTTCAGCTATTGAACCTCAATCATCTCCTGCCCGATGGATTTAGAGAGTTTGCCCATGATCCTCCTTAAGGTTGCAACCTACTCCGACTCCTTGCTCGATCTAGAATAATAGCTATCAATGAGCTGCTTTTGGAGCTGGACCACCTCACTCTTAGTAGCATGAAGCTTCTGCTCAAATTTGGATATTCTTTCACTCCAACCCAATCGATAAGTGTCGTAAGTGAGCTCGGCATCGTGCAACTGCTTCTAAAACATGGAGAATTTCTTTGACCAATCCCACTCAAAGCGTGCTTTGTCAGAGGACCATGATGAACTCCCTTCTAACAATCGAATCCTCTCCTTGGCCACTTTAAGCTTGACCTCGAGGGAGTTGATCTTCGCCGTTAATGCCCAAGACTTGTCACTAGCATTTTTCTTGAATTTGGCAAGCTCCTTCTCAAAGACACCCTTCCTGATGGCAACACTTGCAAAATCTCGCATGCGTAGCTTGCAAAGGTGGATGACCTTGATTGTGACTTTCGAAGCATGCTCCCTAAATTTTTAAAGTTCACCTTTAGTTTTTTTTAACTTTTTTCAACTGATGAACTTCTTTTCTTAAATGTTTAAGATGAGCCTTCAAAGGGATACCCTGAGGCAACGGATCGACATTGACAGAAGACTGCATCCAGTGCACAAAAAATATTCAAAAGCACTCGAAGGTATTGACAAAAAGAAATTTACTTTCATTAATTAAAGTTCTTCGAGTATAGGATAAAGTAAAAAAAGATACAACTATCAAAAACCCCCAACCTCAGGAGGAGAAATAGGAGATGAGCTCGGCACTCCAACAACAGTCGTGGACCCAAGAGCCGGATTAGCTAATTCAGAAGGAGGAGCAGCAGGGGAGCCCAGTGCTTCATGGACAACCTCAGGCAACAGCATCGATTCAGGTGGCTCAACAGTACGATCGGAGGGCTCAATGGCTGCTTCGGTAGGACAAGGGTCGACTGCAATAGTTGATGGTCTAGTCTCTTCATTGAAAACATCTCCATAAAGGAAACTGAGATCAAGTTCGGAGAACATTCCAGCCACTCGATCCTTGCAGAGCTTGTACCCCTTTTGAAAAGCCTTCTGGCTAAAGGCAATGTTCAAGTCCATCATTTT
Source organism: Cocos nucifera (assembly GCA_006176705.1). NCBI lineage: Eukaryota > Viridiplantae > Streptophyta > Magnoliopsida > Arecales > Arecaceae > Cocos > Cocos nucifera. The sequence continues at coordinate 88,490 of QRFJ01003222.1, forward strand.
AGATGAAACCTTGAACTCCTCCACCATCTGGACCTTTGCCTCTGAGATCTGCCTTGAGGTTTCATCCTTTAGCTCAGCAATCCTAACTCATCTTTTTTCCTCCTCTCTTCCTTTAAAGCCAAAGTAGCCTACGACCCTGCCAGAATGAGCTCTCTCTTCTGGAGTGCCTCCTGAAGGACCCTAACCTTGGCCGTCTTCTCCTCCAAGAGACGATCAGCTTCAGCGGTCCTCTCCCGAAGGTGGTCAACTTCGGCCTGGAGGTTCTCCTGAACCCTTGATGACTCCGACTTCAAATAGTTCACATTTTTTATGTATGCTAGCAATTGGTGACCCGACTGCAAGAACATACAGAGTCATATAGCATTAGAGGGAAA
>QRFJ01003222.1:88888-107843 GCA_006176705.1 Cocos nucifera
AGGTTTCCTCCTATTCCTAGTGAGGCTGTAGGGCACAAAAGGGCCGTTGAAAAGGCCTTGTTCGCATCCCGACTTAGGTAACCGAGGTCTTCACTTTAGCTTTATGTTAGGATGAGGTTCTCCTCCTTTCCTAACAGGCGCTATAGGGGCACAAAAGGGCCATTGAAAGGGCCTCTCCCTACATCCCAGCTTAAGTAACCAAGGTGTTTGCTTTAGCTAATGTTAGGACGAGGTTCCCCTTCTATTCTAAAGGGCTATAGGAGAACAAAAGGGTCATTGAAAGGGCCTCTCCCCACATTTTGACTTAAGTAACTGAGGTCTTTGCTTTAGCTCTATGTTAGGATGAGGTTCTTCTCCTATTCCTAATAGGCTAATAGGGGTACAAATGATCGTTGAAAGGGCCTCTTCCTATATCCCAACTTAAGTAACCAAGGTCTTCACTTTAGCTCAATGTTAGGGTGAGGTTCCCCTCATATTCCTAATAGAGCTATAGGGGCACAAAAGGGCCATTGAAAGGGCCCCTCCCCGCATCACGACTTATGTAACTAAGGTCTTCGCTTTCAGCTCTATATTAGGATGAGGTTCTCCTTCTGTTCCTAACAGGACTATAGGGGTACAAAAGAACCATTGAAAGGCTCTTCCCGCATCTCGGCTTAAGTAACCAAGATCTTTGCTTTAGCTCAATGTTAGGAGGAGGTTCCCCTCCTGTTCCTAATAGGACTATAGGGCCACAAAAAAGCCATTGAAAGGACCTTCTCCACATTCCAACTTAGTAACCGAGGTCTTCACTTTAGCTCAATGATAGGATGAGGTTCCCTCCTATTTTCAATAGGACTATAGGTGCACAAAAAGAACTGTTGAAAGGGCTTCTTTCCATATCCCGGCTTAAGTAATCAGAGGTCTTTGCATTAGCTCAATGTTCGGATGAGGTTCCCCTCCTATTCCTAATAGGGCTAACTTCATCTAATGACAAAGTTCGAAAGGCTATTTTCTGTCATCACAATTTTGCACCAAGATCAAAAATTTTAAAAATAAGAAGATTTTATTGAAATGAGATTATTGATAGTACATGCGTAAGTTCTCCGAGCTCCATGGGCATGGGAGATCGATGCCTCCGAACTCCTTCAAGTAATAAGTTCCAGACCAGATGACCTCTTTGACTTTGTAGGATCTTCCAATTAGGATGAGCTTCTCTTGATTTTGAGGTTGTAAAATGGCTGCTCGTCGAAGAACCAAGTCCCCATTTTGAATATTTTGCCTTTGACCTAGAATTATAGTAGTAGCCACTCTTCGTCTATAAACAGCATTCGAACTTTTGCTTTCTTCTCATTTTTCCTCTAGCAGATCGAGATTTTCTCTGAGGTCTTGTGAATTGCATTGCTCGCTGAAAGCTACAACCTATGCCGATGGTAGCTTGAGCTCTATCGAGATGGCTGCTTCATTTCGAAAGCTAGAGCTAATGGCGTTTCTCTAGTTAGTAGCTTCTGGGTATTTTGGTATGCCCATAGGACATAGTAAAGCTCATCCGCCTAAGTCCCCCTTGCTCTTTCAAGCCCTTTCTTGATGTCTTGCAACAAGGTTCTATTTAGTCACTTTGTTGCACCATCGCTTGCGGATGAGCTACTGACGTGAAGTTGTGGAAGTTGTTCAAATCTTCACAGAACTCAGCGAACTTTCTTCCAGCAAATTATCGCCCATTATCTATAATAAGGATTTAGGATAGGCCAAATCTATAAACAATTGACTTTCAGATGAAGTCTTGTACTTTGGCTTCAGTAATCTTTGCCAAGTGTTCGACCTCGATCCATTTGTGAAGTAGTTGATCGCAACTAGAGAAACTTCATTGTCTAGGTGCCATCGAAAATGTGGCCAAGTATATCTATTCCCATTGTGCAAATCCAAGGGCGCTTAGTGGGTAAGCTCGGAGGCTAGCTATCTTTATATATTTGCATTTCTTTGACAGCGGTCGCACTTTCTAACATATTTGATGCAATCATGGTGCATAGTCAGTCAATAGTAATCTTACCAAAGTAGCTTGTGAGATAGAGATTTTGGCATCTAGATGGTTTCACAGACTCCTTCATGCACTTTTCATAATGCAAAATCAGCCTCGAAAGGTTGAAGACATCTTAAAAGTGGCAAAGAATATGGTCTCTTATATAGTTTTATCTTTGTAAAGTACATACCGAAAGGCCTGGTTCCTCAACTTTTAAGCTTCCTTTGGGTCATGAGAAAGATTTTCACCTCAAAGATAAGCAGTCAACGGATCAATCTAGCAGGGCTCATGGTCATCTACATGGTAGTTGCGTCTCTTTTCGAACTTGGGCATTTTAGTACTTCAAAGTATTTTTCCTTTAGAAGTTCATTTGGGGTAAGTGTGGCCAATTTGGATAGAAGGTCAGCTCTGGCATTTTTCATCGCTTGGATCTACTGGATATTGAAACTATTAAATGCCAGGGTCAAGCTCTTCACATTTTTGAGGTATTTTATTATGTTTTCCTTCCGATCCTTGTAATCGCCGCTGACTTGTCTCACTATCAACTGCAAATCACTATAATCTCAGAGCCAATCTGCTTCTAATTCTTTTACTATCTTCAGCCCCACTATTAGAGCTTCATATCTGCTCCATTGTTCATTATAGAAAACTCAAAATGTAGTGCATACTTGGCAATAACCCCTTCCAGGTTGACCAAGATCAGTCCAGCTCCTATATCAAAAGCATTGAAAGAGCCATCCACATACAGAGCCCAAAAACCTTTGGGAAGGTCTACTCTTTCTTTGGAGAAGCTTGGTTGTAGCCATGAAATGCTGGCCTCATTCTGCCCAGGTTCGACATCATCTGGGATCGTACATTCAATTATAAAATCAACCAGTATCTGAGCTTTGATGACGATCGAGGTTGATAATTGATGTTGAACTCTATGAGCTCAATTGCCCAATTTGCGATTCTCCTAGAGGCATCTTTTTGGTGAAAAACTATCTTGATTAGTTGATCAATGAGGAGTATTATTGTGTGCCCCTGAAAGTAGAGCCGAAGTCTCCTAGCTGCAATTAGAAGAGCATAAATTAATTTTTCCAATTTAGTGTACCTGATCTTTGCATCCCTCAGGACTCGGCTTATATAGTAGACCAGCCATTGCATTTTTGCCTCTTCTTTGACTAAAACCACTATGAGAGCTGTTAGGAAGATAGCTAGGTATAGAAATAATCCTTCTCCAAGTTTAGGCTTAGCCAACAAAGGAGGCGAGCCGAGGTAGCTTTTGAGCTCTTCGAACGCTTGTTGGCATTCCATAGTCTAGTAGAAGTTCTTCAGTTGTTTGAGGGTCTAGAAGAAAGGCATGCATCGCTCAACCGATCTTGAGATAAAGCGATTCAAAGATGCCACTTTTTCGGTTAGGCACTGAACTTCTTTTATTAATTTTGAGATAGTCATTTTTTGGATGGCTCAGATCTTCTCTGGATTGGCCTTGATTCCCCACCTCGAGACCATGAACCCCAAGAATTTTTTCGAGGTTACTTCGAAGGCACACTTAGGCAGATTCAACTTTATCTTATATCTTCGGAGAGCGCTGAAGATCTCTTCAAGGTCGGCTATGTGACTGATCGAAGTTTGACTCTTGACAAGCATGTCATCTACGTAAATCTTCATGTTACGACCGATCTGCTCTTTGAAAATCTTATTGACCAGATGCTGATATGTCGTGCCTATATTTTTGAGCCTGAAGGGCATGATCCTATAACAATAAAGACCACTGTCAATAATAAAAGTAGTTTTCTCCTCGTCCTTCAATCCATCTGAATTTGATTGTAGCTGAAGAAAGAATCCATGAAGGTGAGAAGCTCATGGCCCGAAGTTGCATATACTAGTTGATCAATTTTGGGTAGGGGATAACTATCTTTTAGACAGGCCTTGTTCAGTTTTTTGATGTCTATGTACATTCTCCATTTATCATTGGCCTTCTTGACTAGGACCACATTGGAGATCCAACTTGGATAGTTGACTTCTCGAATGAACCCAACTTTAAGAAGTTTGTCCACTTCCTCTGCTATCGCCTTCTATCTTTTTGGTTCATGGCTTCAAAATTTTTCTTTCATTGGTCTACATTTGGGATCAACAGCCAGCCGATGCTCCATGACCTCGACATCAATTTCTGACATGTCTGTGGGGACCCAAGCAAAGGCGTCAGCATTCTTCTGCAAAAAGGCAATGAGCTACTTCCGAACTTCTCCGTCCATGCTAGAGCCGATCTGCACCATGTGTTCTATGTTTGCATCATCTAGAGAGATAGCTATCAGATCTTTCATGGGTTCGCCCTATTCCTCAGTAAGGTCATTGCGAACATCCCACCCATCAATTACACAAAGGTCGGGTTGGTGACTTTTTTGTAAGGCGATGGAGTAGCAATGCCTTGCCAAAGCTTGATCTCCTCTGACCTCCTCAATCCCATGACCTGTTAGAAATTTCATCTTTAGATAATAAGTGGATGCTACTATCCAAAGTGCATTAAGACTAGGTCAGTCGAGAATTATGTTGTAAGTAGATGGAGCTTTTACTACCAAAAAGTCGACCTGCACTCTGGTCCATTTAGGATATTGTCCTACAGCCACAGTTAGTATCATTATTCCCTCAACTGGTATAGCATCATCAGTGAAACCCATCAATGGAGAATTCATAGGTCCTAGGTGGTTATTAGGTATAGACATTTTAGAGAAAGCATCATAAAATAAGACATCGGCAATGCTTTCATTATATATCAGAACATGGCATACATCATAGTCAGCAATGTTTAGAGAGATTACAACAACGTCGTTATGCGGGAACTGAACTCCTTGAGCAACTTCATCAGTGAAAGTTATTGGTTCTTCACTCCTCCACTTCTTTGCTTGCCCTGCTGATCCACTAGCCTCTCCCCATCGAAGAACCCTAGAAATGGTGTTGATATTGTCGAGGGGTGGTTGATCTCCTTGTTGCTCCTTCCTTCTTGATGGTTTGGGCTGGGGCAGTGCCCTTGGCCGATCTTTCCTTACTTTAGGCCAACATCATAGGAATCGACCAAGTTGGCCTTGTCTGATGAGCTCCTCGATCTCATCTTGGAGCTAGATGCATTCCTCAGTATCATGACCATGGTCACGATGGTAGAGATAGTACTTGGTAGGGTTTTGCTTGTCAGGATGAGATCGCATCTTCTCCAGCCATAGTAGTTGCTCCTTGATCTCCATCAGGACATGAGTCTTTGGAGCATTGAGGGGAGCATAGGTGTGGAACCTTCTAGGGGGAGACTTCTGCCATGCCTTTTGATCAGGGCTTCTCTAACGATGAGCTCGAGGAAGAGTTTGGACTCGTCTGCGCTTGGAAGGAGTTCTAGAGTGTGGTCGAGCTTCGCTCAACTTTTCTTCAACTACAGGCTTGCTTGAATCATCCACTTGCCACTCTCTTACGACTTCTTCATCCTTTGCCTTGAGGCCTCTTCCGTTCGAGCATAACCATCAGCCTGGGCCAGCATATCAGCAAAATCTTTAGGATACTTCTTCTTCAGAAAGAATAGCAGATCATTCTTCTAGAGGCTATCCTTTAGTACGACCATTGCAACAGACTGATCTAAGTTTTGGACCTCCAGAGCAGTTTGAAGTGGTTGACATTGGCCCAAATGGACTTTCCTACCTTCTGCTTGATATGGATGAGGAAATTCGAGCCTCATCAGGAACGTCGACTGCTGACGAAGTGAGCCACAAATTGATGGCTCATTTGATTAAAGAAAAAGATAGTACCTAGATTAAGGGCTAAGTACCAGTTCCTTGCTGCTTCCTTCAGGATGGAGCGGAAAGCTCGGCATAGGATGGCATTGGGTGCACCATGAAGTAGCATCATTATCCAAAAGGCCTCCAGATGATCAACCAGATCAGCAGTCCCATCGTAGCTCTCAAACTGTGGGAGCTTGAAGTTCAGCAGGATTGGTTCCTACATGATTTGCTGGGAGAAAGAAGTGTTAGTGCAGATGTCATTGATGTGGAAGGGAGGAGCACGATGGAGTTCTTCAATCCGTTAGTTCATTTTTTGTAGCTTTTGGTCCAAGAGATCCTCACGGTTGTGGATCTTCAAAGTCTTCTGACAGAATGGGGGTAAGGTCCCTCCAAGGATCGAATCATTATAGGAGCAAGGGCTCTCTGCCCTCTACTTTTCTTTTTCGAAAGTTGCCAGCCGACTCGCCCAAGTCGGTCGTCTCCATACTAGATCCTAGGGTTCCGATGTAGCCCGCTACGATTGGGCAGGCATTGGAAGTCGTTGTTGCTGCATGGCCTACACTACTTTAGTGAGGCCTCTAACCTGCTAGACCAGCTGGTTGAATTACTCCACGTCCACCATTACTGTTGGTGAAGATTGAGATGCTAGGGATAAGATGGTGGCGGGCAGATCTGGATGAGATCTGCCTACGAAGATTGTTGGCCATCAAGTCGAGGCCTTCCTGGGAGACATTGTCAAGAAATCAATCAAGGAAGAAAAGCTTTGAAGGGGAGAAGAAGAAGAAAATGCTTCCATTGAGCACTCCTTTAAGAATAAGGAAACCTCAAAAGAAAGAGGTTCCTTCCTTCAGCACCAATTTTGTTGGTACAGAATCTGGTTGATGTTGGAACTGGCTGGAGCTAGAGAAGTCAAGGTCACCATTGGGACCAGCAAAAAAGTCCAAATTAGAGAAGGGGTGGTTCCGATAGGATCCTCCGATAGTCAAGTCAGCTCTTTCAGCGAATAGAAATGGAATGCTCAGCAGAGAAACTAGCAGAGTTTTGAGATGGAGGAGAGAGCTTGGAGAAAACATATTTGGAGGGTCTCTTTTATAGACGGCCTATAAAAAAGTAATGGTGATAGCTGCAACTACTGAGTAGTAGGTCGTTCAGGCTATGTGGGGTTTGTTATAGAGGATAGTGTCTATCATCGCGACGTGTCCATTATCATGACATGCAGGTGGTTAAGATTTAATTGTTGAAGTTTGGACTGAATTGCTATCAATAGAGAGAAAGGTTCGACTGGGAGAAGCCCTTCGAATGACTGAAAGAAATTCGAATAGAGTTCGACGGATGGAAAAATCCATCCAAAGAGAGAGTTCATCTGAAGGAGAAGTCCGAAACAAGTCCAACTAAAGGATGAAGGAACCAAATCTAGGATTTCATAGGTAGATCTTAAAACTTTTTCAACATCTTGCAGTGAAAGACTTAAATAAATCTAAAATTTATTTAAATAACCATGTAAACACCTAGATCTTAGATCTATTACATGATTAAAGCATGATATTAAATTAAAAATTAAAATCAAATAAGAAAGAAAAAGGTTGGTCAAATCAACCTAGATCTACACTACATCAAATGTAGGTACGAAGTTTGTAGATCAAATTTATTACCTAAGCAAGTTTAGACATTCTAACTTGCTGATCCAAGCTTGAGAATGAAGTCACAAGCCATACACACATTCGGCCTTTAGGAGTCATCCACACAAGCCTATGATCTCTGATCTGAAGTTCGATGCAGAAAATCAGCACAGCATGCTAGTACTGTGCTGATCCTTTTTCAACGATCGATCTGATGCTCCCTTCTTTAAAATTTGGACTCTCTAAAATATGAAAAGGAAGATGAGAGTTTGCTGATCTGAGACTCTCTTAAAAAAACTCAAAGGAAAGGAGTAGAGATTGAAAATAAAACAGCCTTAGAAGAAGTCCCTCTTCTTCTTCTCTTTTCTCTCACCTAGACATCTAGTTTGGTGTCAATGGAACCCCCATGCCCAAGGACCCTCTTCCTCTAATTTTTGTACACTCCAAACCTCTCCTAATGCTCTATATACTATGAAGAAATTATAACAAAATTCATCCAATAAATATAAAAGAAAGAGAGTTCAAGTTAGGTCAAATTTCTAGACTATGAATATCCAAACATGGGAAGTTGTTGGGGCGTCCAACTCTTGGGCGCCTCCTCCAAAATTTTTGGCATGAACCAGCAAGGGAGGGTGCACAAAAAAGGAGATTATTTTCATGAAATAAGAGAAGAATTAATTAAAAGAGGAGGTGGCACTCAAGGAAAGATGTTTTGGTCAATAAGGATTCTAAGCAAAACCAATTCCTCCTTTGACTTGGTCTTCCACCTAACTTCCAAATATAACTTGGAGGGAGAGAGGGGGCATGAAAATTAGAAAGAAAGAGATTTTTCATGAAAAATACCTAAAAATACGTATGGAGGGCATTGGGACCAAGGTGGCACAAGGAGATAGGGAATCCTAATCACACTAGGACTCCTATTTTGACTTGGTCAAACAAGATCTTTTAACCAAATAAAATCAAGATTAAACCAACCCAATTAAATAAGGCCCTAACCCATTTAAGAAATTAATTAAATTAAATTTTAGTTTATTTTCTAATCAAATTAGAAAATTGGGACAGTCCGAGTTCTAGTTAGACTAGGACTAGTTCTTCTTTGCACTTGGCTTATCCAATAAACCAATTAGACTTGATCCAATCAAGCCCAAACCAAATTAAATTAATTGATATTTAATCAGACTTAATCTCAATCTATTGTCTTAATCAAATTAAGCCAATTAGTATCCAATTGCTAATCGATCCTCCTGCAACACTTGCACTAGGTTAAACACCAATCGTATTGATTGTTTAACCCTAGAACGATTCTTAATCATTGATCAACCATCTAATCAGATCATAAGCTCTAATGTGTATGACCTCACAGGTCCAAACTTAATCCAGTAGCATAAAAATAAATTTTTATATCAATCAAAGTGACCATCTAGCAATGATACTCGATGGTCGGATAGATCGAAGGTGTAGAACACCATCCTTAGAACCCATGTGGATATAGTTTCCATATAATTCATCCCCTTGACCACAATGCTCATAGGACACATCAGGGTTCAACTATCAACTCTGATCAGTTCCATCTTGATCACACTTTGACTTCACAAGTACTTGACTATGCCTAGAAGCCTTCCGTTGCTAAATTAGAAATTCTGTTAGTCCGGTACCAAAGCACAGTGAGTTTCTTGCAAGTCACTGAGGTGATCTCAGATCTAAGGGATACTTATACCAATATCCCATCAGAAATATTCTTGACAGTAGAATGCTCTAGAGTTAGTCACATTCAACGATGATGTACCCATACATTGCACCTGTATGCCATACCAGTATCTCCATACACCTTAGTTAAGAGGACAACCAACCTATATGGCATATAGCGATCTATGCTCGTTAGACGCTGTCATCCTAATTAACATCCTATCATTTGGTCACAAACAAATTTAAGGACTAATCGATAAATCCTCTCTTTATCGAAACTAAATAGTCCTAAGAACTTCATCAGAATAATGGAGTTTATTAGAAGATGTAAAGTTGTGATGAAAAAGATGCCAAAATATTTTTCATTAATTAATAAATTAATTATAATATCTCAACCGTCAACAAGCTGACGATTGGCTTTAGAACATAATTTTCAATAACTCCCACTTATCCTAAAGCCACTCGGCACAGTATCTAATATCCATCTTCGACTTATGGTTGTTGAACTCCTTGATTGTTAGGGCTTTAGTGAAGGGATCGGCTAGGTTCTCATTTTCATTGATCTTTTGAAGGTTGACGTCTCCACGATCCACGTTCTCATGGACCAAATGAAAGCGGTGCAGAATGTGCTTTGTTCATTGGTATGCCTTCGGTTCCTTTGCTTGAGCTATGGTGCCAATGCTGTCGCAGTAAAGCAGGACTGGACCATCATGGAGGGTGCTACTATGAGCTCGATGATGAACTTCCTCAGCCACACAGCTTTATTTGCTGCATCTGATGCTGCCATGTACTCTGCTTCATAAATAGAGTCAGCCATTATATGCTGCTTGAAACTTTTCTGGCAGATGGCTCCAGTATTTAGAGTAAAGATATATCCTAACACACTTTTACTATCATCATGATCAGATTGAAAACTGAAGTCTGTAAACACCACAAGTTTCAGATTTGACTCACCATAAATAAACCATTGGTCCTTAATATTTCTCAAATACTTAAGGATGGTTTCAACCATCTTCCAATGATTTTCGCCAGGGTCAGACTGGTATCTACTCACTACTCCTAGTGAGTATGCCATGTCTGATCTCGTACATGTCATTGCATACCTAATAGACCCTGCTATCAAAGCATATGAAATTCTACTCATGCTCTCTCTCTTTAGGAGTTGTTGGACAATCTTTCTTAGAGAGAGAAATTTCTTAGCCTATCAAAAGATAGTCCTTTTTGGAATTCTCCATGATGAACCTCTTTAGCATAGTTTCTATGAACGTAGATTGGGACATACCAAGCATCCTTTTAGATCTATCCCTATAGATCTTCATCCTTAGGACGTAGGATGCTTCACCCAAGTCCTTCATGGAGAACTATGATGATAACCAAACTTTTATTTCTTGTAGTGTGGGGATGTCATTCCCGATTAAGAGAATATTGTCCACGTACAAAATAAGGAATACCACTACTGGACCATTTATCCATTTGTAAATGCAGGATTCTTCTCCATTCTTAACAAAGCCATATGCTTTGATCACTTTATCAAAATGCATGTTCTAACTCTGAGATGCTTGCTTCAATCCATAAATGGATCTCTGAAGTTTGCGCACCTTGGACTCATTTGTGGATGTGAACCCTTCAGGTTATATCATATACACCTCTTTGGTCAACTCTCCATTTAGAAAAGCTATCTTCACATCCATCTACCAGATCTCATAGTCCAGATGGGTAGCAATGGCAAGCATGATCCAAATGAACTTAAGCATTACCATAGAAGAAAATGTCTCATCATAGTCAATACCATAACGTTGACGATACCCCTTGGCAATCAGACGAACTTTATAGGTCTCCACCTTTCCATCTGCGCCCCTCTTTCTTTTGAAGATCCATTTACAACCAATGGGTTTAACCCCTTCAGGTGGGTCAACTAATATCCATACATCATTAACCTTCATGGACTCCATTTTGGATCTCATGGCTTCTATCCATTTTTCAGAGTTGGATCTCTGCATCACATCCATGTAAGTGATCAGATCCTCATCATTCTCATCGAGTTTGATGGGATCACCATCATAGACTACAAATTCATAGTATCTATCTGGATGGTGGGGTACTCTATCGGATCGCCTTAATGGTGTGGGTTCACTAGGCTTTGGATCTGATCTGATCAAATCTAACTTAGATTCAACATTCTGTGTTAGACTTTCTACCTATTGAATTTCATCAAGTTCAACCTTAGAGGCAACAGTTCTTTTATTAAAAAACTTCTCTAAAAAGGTTGCCCTAAGGTTGACGAACATCTTTTGTTCATCAGCATGGTAGAAATAGTATTCTTTGATCTTTTTTGTGTACCTTATGAATGTACACTTATCAGACCTAGGTCCAAGTTTGTCTGTAACTAACCATTTGACATAAGCCGGGCACCCCAAAACCCTAAGATGTGAAAGTGCTGGCTTACGCCCTGTCCATATCTTATATAGGGTTTTAACTACAGACTTACTTAGAATCCTATTTAATAGATAACAAGCTGATTCGAGTGCATATCCCCAGAAGGATATCGGCAAGCTGGCAAATCCCATCATGGATCGGACCATGTCTAGCAGAGTTCGATTCCTCCTTTCAGACATCCCATTATGCTGTGGTGTTTCAGGAGTTCATTGGGAGAGAATTCCATTCTCTCCTAGATATGTGAGAAACTCATAGAAAGGTATTCTCCTTCTCGATCAGATTGAAGAGTTTTAATACTCTTTTCAGTTTATTTTTCTACTTCACTTTAGAATCGTTTGAATATTTCAAAAGAATCTGACTTATGTTTCATCAGATAAACATATCCATATCTGGATAGATCATCTATGAAAGTGATGAAGTAGACATATCCATCTCTGGTACTTGTGCTCATTGGTCCACATACATTAGTATGTACAAGACCTAAGAACTCATTGGCTCTCTCACCTTTTTTAGTGAAAGGTAACTTGGTCATTTTACCAAGAAGATAGGACATAGGTTGGAAGTGATTCACAATCATTAACTTTGAAGATTCCCTCCTAAGTCAATCTATTTATCCTATTCTTGTTTATATGACCTAGCCCACAGTGCCATAAGAAGATATCTGATACACTATCTAATCTAGGATGCTTACCAGTAAAATAGACTACATTAACAGATTGTGATAATATATATATACACCATTGTTCAATTGTCCATAAAAAGCAGTAACATCATTTACAATGACATTACAAACTCGTTTCTTTATTGAAATTTCATAATTATTCATGGCCAAAAGGCTTACAAAAATGATATTTAAAAAGAAGCTAGGACAAAAATAACAATCACTAAGAACAACGATATGAGATTCAAATACAAGTTTCAAAATTCCTAAAACTAGAACTGGAACTGATCTTCTATCTCCAACGTTCAGGAATCTCTCGTCTTGCTCGAATCTTTTACTGACTTGCAATCCCTACAACGAATTGCAAATATGGTAAGGACTATCGATATCCAATACCCAATCAGTAATATCATAAATAAAGAAATTGTAAGGAGTTATCATATAAATATCTTGCCCAGTAATAGCTTGCTTCTTTCTCTATCTGTTCGGATCGTTTAAGGCAATGTACTGAGGATGGTTCCTCTTCCAGTGCCTCCACTTCTTGCAAAAGAAGCATTCAGCTTGACTCTTTTCTGGCTTGGTCTTTGGGGTCTGAACCTACACAGGTATCCTAGCATGAGCATGCACCTTCTTGATTTTCTTCTTCTTATTCTTCTTCCCTTTCCCAAAGGATCGAGAACGAGAAGATGAACCTCCCACTAAGTTCACCGACTCCTTATGGAGTTGGTGATCCTTCTCAAAGTTCTGAAGTAATCCCAATAACCTGTGGTAGTCCACTTCAGGCTTTAACATTTTATAATGTGTAAGGAATGGGAGATAAAACTTGGGCAGCGAGTTCAGTATTGCATCTTTTCCAAGTTGTTTGTGCAAGAAAAAGCCGAGCTTGCTCAAGCACTCTATCAGCTCGATCATGTACAATACATGATCAGTGACAGAGGCACCATCTCATATTCTAGTGTTGAAGATGGTGCAACTAGTTGTTAGATATATGTGCCCTAGAAGCCAGAATTGGCTGACACTTGTAATACACTTCTAGGGGCAAAATTGTAATTTTGACTATAATTAATCTAATGGGTTATTTTCTATCACACATGTGTATTTAGTGTCTGTGATACATCCTTTGAGTTAATAGTAATGATAATTCATATTTTCAAGAGTTGAAAATTTAAGACATGAATAATCATTATTAACTCATAAACAGCTCCCGACCATAGGATCATCACGAGGATGGTGATTGATCCGAAAGGTTGGTGTACGATCGCTTCTCTTTAGTAGATGAGTCTTGAGTCTACGGTGTGGAGACACCGGAGCGAGAGTACAGGTACTCGTTAGAGAACGAGGGCACTGAGCGTGACCACCTCGAGTAGTCATTAGGGAGTCTACCTTCTCGTCAATGACTGACTCGATGCTGCAGTAGTGTGTCTGGTTCTTTGACCTGAGATGCATCGGCAGTTCACCTTGAGGGTGTTATAGTTTGACTACACCATTACTCGGTCTCCTAGCCATATGGAACCCTGAGGTGTATGTTGGCTGTGACATGTTCATTGTAGGAACTGGATTGCATCAAGATGGGATCTATCTACCTCGGTGGTAGAGGAGTAGCCCTATGATGATCATGAGAATCAAGTCCTGAAGCCCATGGCCATGGCAGAGTGAAATAATAGAAAGAGTTTCTATTTAGATTTTCACATTGGACTCGAATCGAATGATTACATCATATGACAGAGACTAGGGTTTGACGAGTTCACCTTAACCCTAATCTGATCGGGGCTCAAGATAGAAGAACTTAATCACACAGGTAGCTGCACCAAGAGGTTCGCATTCAGCTCTGATGGGTTGCCACCATATACTGCTAGGTGTCACTGGTGGATTTTGGGAGCAATTAGAATGATTTAGATGATCGATCATTCTAGCTGTTCGAATCAGAAGAGTTCTGATCCATCGAAAGGAGTTTCGATGATGTCTATGATAGAGATCATGACATATCCCATTACCATACAGAACTGAACCTAACTGGGTCACACAAATAAGGGTTTGAATCTGGTGATCATCAATTGAACTGATCTAGTTCAATTGATCTGAATGAGATTCAATTAGGTTCAAGGAAATCGTGCTAGCACTCGATTGAACCTAACGTTCTTCTTTTACTATCACAAATAAGTTGTCCTGACTGAGCCAAAGGAGTTTGTGCTCAATCAGAGGCCTTCATATGGTCTGACTGGAGGTTGTCCAAGTCAGAATAGGTTGTCTTATTTGTAAGACATTACCTGCCATTTTTGGTCACCTGCCATTTCTTGTTCTTTGACTTTGGTCAAAAGTCTACCTTTGACTGGTCAAATGTTGACCATTGACCCTTTGACTTTTGACCACATGTCATGCACCTATTGGAGAGCTGGTGGGGGCTTGTCCCCCTGCCAGAACCTGGCAAGGAGAAGGGCGCACGCCAAGGGTGGCGTGAGCCCAAGTAGGAGGCGCCTAGGAGTCCTTGTTGGACAAGGACTCCACCTCCCTTTAGGATTCCAATTAGAGTTCTACTAAGAATCCAGTTTGACTGGTCTTAGGCGCCCTCTAAGGAGGAATCCAGGGGTCTCTTTTTCAACCAATCAGATTTAGATCTGATTTACACAAAGGGTTGTGATTGGTTGAGAGGAAGAAGAGTTGGATCACGCTTAGTCTATAAATAAGACCCTGCGCCCAACCCTAATTCTAAGTCAAAGTCTTATTGAAAGAGATTTCCCACGTCCAAGGCTGCCTCTCCCCTCCTTCTCCACGCCATACTCTCTTCTCCCCTTGCTCTCCACGTCCAAAAGTGTTTTGGACTTAGTTTGGTGCGATTCAGATCAAGGAAAGGCGATCAAAAGCAAGAAGGCTGCGCTGCTGCAAAAGGACGACTGCAGATCTTCAAAAGAGTTTTGAAGATCCTCCAGATCAGATCCAGATCTGATTTTTGGAGGTGTGATAGAGAAGAAGAGGTTCTCCAGATCCAACCCGAGTGGATACCGGTAGAGGCCAGGCGCTTGCGTGGCTAAGATCCAGAACCTTCCGCTACAATCAGGATCATCTACAGGGTAATAGGATTACCCAAATCAGGTAAATTGAATTTAATTTAATTTATCTTCTTTTATTTTATTTATTAAAATAATAAGAATCAGATCTGAAACATATCAAGATCTGATTAAGGTCAAGAGAAAATTTTTGAAATATATCTCTTGATCTAATCAGATCTGGACGAACCTGGACCGGGAAAATCAGGATTTCCCTTCAACTGGTATCAGAGCCATGGTTCTAAAATTGTTTAGATCTGATTTTAATTTTATTTTAATTAAAAATAACGTGATTTCAGATGTCACATGAGATGTGATCAGATCTGAAATCAAGAAAAATTAAAATTAAATGATTTGGATCTAAGAACATGAAGATATGCATGACTAGTTCTAGAATAGAATAGTTCTATAGAATAGTTTTGCATGTCTTTGATTTAATATGATTAAATCATATTTTAGATCTTCTTATTTACTGTTTTCTGATATTATAAGTGTTATAATAACATCTGATAAACAGCAAATAAAAATTATTTAATTTTAAATATCATATGAGATATGATAGATGCATGACTAGACTAGTTGTAGAATAGTTCTACATAATTGTCTAGATTAGAATTTATTTTGATTAGATCAATTTAAATCTAATTTTTTAGATTATTATGATGATAATTTAGATCTGAAAACATGCATGATTATGATACATGAGATGTATGCAAAATATGCCTTGGATTAGATCTAAATTTGTATATGAGATATATGATATAGATCTATAACTGTTTTGTAGATTTACATGTTCCTGATTAAGGCGTTCCTCTTGGCCGTCCGGTCATAAGAACGAAGAAGGGTTTAAAGGCCCTCTCTTCCCATTCGATGGGGTGTTCTTATGACGTGTAGGGGTGCTGCGTGTTCGTCCTTAATCAGAAACCCAAAACTTACTTTCTGTAAAACCCTAGATCCTGAAACCCTAGGATTTATTGTGCATATTTTGTTTATGAACCCAACTTAATTAAGAATTAAGTTTATGAAATATTAATTAGGTCTAAAATTGAGAATTTCAGATCTAAGACATATTCATAATACTGGGTTCGGGCTTGGGTAGCTCAATTAGGTCTAAGCGGTTGATCAAACCGAATCAAGAGTTGGTTAGATGGGATCAACAATGCTTAAATTGACCAGCCTAATAGGATTAAGTCTGGGTCAAGATCGAGTCACGATCAAGCAAGACCTAATTAGGCTCAGAGGTTGGAGTCTGGATTGTAGGCTAACCCAATTGGTTCTGACTCAACAATTTGGTGTCTAAGGTAAGTTTGGCACAGACGATCGACTGGTTTTTAATTGGAAGCTACTCGACCTGAATGCGTTCTTGTGCGAGTTAACGGCATATTCCTTCCACCGGTCTCACTTACCTGGCCATATCTGTTGACACAGTTCTGATCTGAGGTGGTCAATAATCCGAGCTGACCCATGCCACTAGGTTAGTCATAATTGTTATGACTAAGCCAAGTCTAGTTTAATGAGACCTGAATCAATTCTCCCTAAGAAAAGATTAAGTCCGAGGTCTTCCACCATTGTAGACGTGCGGGCCCTTCCCGGGGTTGATTGTTCTCGGCTGGATACAGTGGCTCAGTTGCACCGGGAAGACGCAACCATGTCTATTAGGCATTGGATGCTATGGGCTGGAGGATGAGTTGGGCTCAATATTTCGGATACGGTGAGAGACCCAATTAGGAACCCAGTCTATGCAAATGGTGGGTCTGACTTAACTAAGGAGTGGATCAATATTCCGGATACGGTGAGATTCATGAATTAGAGACCAAGTTTGGGTGCACCATGATTAGAGAATCATTGAACAAGAGTTGTTCACTCATTGGCTAACCCATCACCAATAACTGTTAGGTGAGGTGATGAGTCAGTTGGTGAGACCGCACCACCCACTAGAAATCATCAATCGCGGAGATTTTCGCATCTCTACAGAGGGAGTGTAGGGATCCGAGAAAATAGTGGGAGCTAATTTGTTTAAAAATAAAATCCCTAAACAAATTGGTCAAGTCAAAATTACAGTATCTAACTAGAATCTTTGACTCTCTACAGGAAAATGTCTGCGTCCAACCCACTGGCACGTATCCTAGACACACATAGACTGACTGGACCCAATTATAAAGATTGGCTCAGGAACTACAAAATTGTTTTGGGTTCAGAGAAGTTAACACATGTTTTGGACCAGGACCCTCCCACCTTACCAGCTCGTCCATCCACTGAACAGAGAGCGTCTCTGGAAAAATGGATTGACGAAGACAATAAGGCCAGATACTACATGTTGGGCTCGATGTCTGATGAGCTCCAGCGCCAACATGAAGATATCGGGACTGCTCGCCAAATGTTGGCTCACCTACAGGAGATGTTTGGTGAACAGAGTCGCGCAGCCAAATATCAAGTCACGAAACGACTTTTTAAGGCTAAGATGCGTGATGGGCAGTCAGTCCAAGATCACTGTCTGATAATGATCAAGGACATGGAAGAGCTTGAGAAGCTCGGTGTGAAGTTGGACTTGGACTTGCAGAATGATATTATTCTGCAATCCTTGACTGATGCATATGGGCAATTCATCATGAATTACCACATGCATAAACTTCAAAATTCCTTGGCTGAGTTGATGAATATGCTGGTTACCGCTGAGCTTTCTATGAAAGGTTCTAAAGGCTCAGTTCTTGCTATGGAACGGACTTCTTCCAAAAGAAAGTCTTATGGAAAGAAAAAGAAGTCTGTGAAAAGGCAAAAGGTAGAAGGATCAAAGAAGAAGAAGGCAGAACCGAAGAAGAAGGTCGATGGCAAAGGAAAGTGTTTCCATTGCAACAGCGACGGCAATTGGAAGCGGAACTGCCCTACTTACCTGGCCACCCTAAAGAACAAGAAGGAAGGTCCTTCTGGAGGTATGCTCGTTATTGAGTCTAACCTTACGGTTTCTTCTGCATCCAGTTGGGTGCTTGACTCTGGTTCTAGTGCTCATCTGTGCACTTCTATGCGGGGTCTTCAGGATAGCAGGAGGCTGAGGGATGGAGACATGATCCTACGCGTCGGTAATGGAGCAAGAGTTGCTGCAGTAACCGTGGGAACATACCCTCTGCGATTACCATCTGGTTTAGACTTAGTTTTAAAAGACTGTTATTATGTGCCTGCAGCTAGCAGGAATTTGATTTCTGTTTCATGCTTAGCACAAGAAGGTTATGTGATCACCTTCTTTAAGGACCATTGTAACATTCTTTATGAAAGAAATAAAATTGCAAATGGTTTCCTTGTTAATGGTCTTTATCAGTTGCATATTGATGTACCTGTTTTAACTATCGAGCAAAACGTGAATGCCAAACGACCTAGGGATAGTCCAAACGATAGATATCTATGGCACCTGAGATTAGGTCATATAGCAGAAGATAGGATTAACAAATTGGAGAAAAATGGGCTATTGAGTACATTGACTTTTGAGTCATATCCAACTTGTGAATCTTGTCTTCAAGGCAAAATGACTAAACTCCCTTTTGTTGGACATGGGGAGAGGGCCACAGATCTCCTTGCCCTAGTACATACTGATGTGTGCGGCCCATTTGATGTGCCGGCTAGAGGCAATTTTGTCTACTTCATTACCTTTACCGATGATCTATCTAGGTATGGGTATGTGTATCTTATGAGACACAAGTCTGAAGCTTTTGAAAAGTTCAAAGAATTCAGACATGAAGTAGAAAAACAAACTGGAAAACCCATTAAGGATTCTT